>OY987218.1:11474730-11673193 GCA_963920805.1 Primula vulgaris | reverse complement strand
ACAACAAGTGCTAATTAGTTTTTCATTTTTATTTATGAGAGTAAGTCATTATGGTAATTAATAAAAAAGTGTAAGGGTAATTTTGGAAAAAAGTGGCAAAATTTAGCAAGCTCAAACATATTGGGTTGGCTTATTATATATATATATATATATATATATATATGAGAAGATTTAAAAGAATTTTGAGTTGTTAAAAGAGTGATAAAGAGTGCTAATTAGTTTTTCATTTTTATTTATGAGAGTAAGTCATTATGGTAATTAATAAAAAAGTGTAAGGGTAATTTTGGAAAAAAGTGGCAAAATTTAGCAATCTCAAACATATTGGGTTGGCTTATTATAATACTAGTAATCGTGTCCCACGCGTTGCGTGTGTAACACGCAATGCAATTAAAATATAAAAAATAAGTGTAGTTATGATACAAATATGTGGATAATACAAAAAAATAGTATAAGACTTAAAAAAATGTTTGGTTGTTAAAGAGGGGCACATAGTGTTATTAGTTGTTATTTTTTATTTTATTTTTTTATTTTTTTACGTGAGTATGGTATTATTGTAATTAATAAAAAAGTATAGGGGTATTTTTGGAAAAAAGTGGCTAAATTTGGCAGCCTCAATTCTCTTGGGTTGGCTTATTATAATAGAATGATATATATATGATAAGACTTAAAAGAATTTTGAGTTGTTAAAAGAGTGATAAAGAGTGCTAATTAGTTTTTCATTTTTATTTATGAGAGTAAGTCATTATGGTAATTAATAAAAAAGTGTTAAGGGTAATTTTGGAAAAAAGTGGCAAAATTTAACAACCTCAAACATATTGGGTTGACTTATTATAATAGTATGATGATATGATATGATGATAGTCGGCTGATTTTAAAACTCCTCCTCCTTCAAAATCTAGTTTAGAAAAATAACTATATGAAGTTGGAATAGTGAGATGACAAGAGCTAAAATAACACAGACAAATGAAATATTCTAAAACTTACTACTCCTATTTGTTTTCACTTTAGCCATAATTTAAAAATAAGAATTAAAGAAAGATAAAGGGAATAGGAAAGCTTACGTCTCTGGTTGTTCCAAACGTAACAGTTTTTCCTTTGATTGCTTCCTAAATGAAAATGTGTAGGCGGAATTATGCTGAACAAAATAGAGCTGCATGTGTAGAAACTAAAATTAGTAAAATATGAATTGGACATAAATAACTATGTGACCCCTTCACAGCACGGATGAGGAATCAAATCGAGAGATTAATAACTTGAGTTTTGATTTACAACCATGATATATTCTTTAGAGAGCAGAGGTTGGTTTTAGAATCAAGCATACTTATCACAAGAATCTTTCCGGCTGACATTTGCCAGCTCTAGTTACCTTGAGATCATTTTGAAAGCTCGATAAAAATAGATAATATTACTAGCTAACAAATATCTGTCGTCTGAAAGCATTAAGTCTCATTCTTGACATATTATATTTTAGTGATAGGAACTTGACTGGGATATGCATGCCAAATGTAAATTATAGAAAATAATGTGCTTTGTTTTGAGAAATGAAGCCATGTTTTGTATCCATCAAGCATCAAACAAATTTCTACACTAGATATTTTTTCTAATTCTGGAATAAAGAGGTATTTAGTAACATATAAGAATTTTCCATGTTTGGAGTTCGTGTTCCATAAGGAAATCTTTGCAGGGCATTTGCAAAAAAGAAGCACTTTTTCAGCTACATCTATTCTGATTGAAAAGAATTTAGTTTTCTCCTGATTCCCTGAATAGCAAAAACTATTATAAGTTTTTGTAAAATGTAACCCATAAGATGTTGGTACAAGTATTGTTGTTTCCGACGCAACTTTCCACATCAAATTAGATCCTGGCTCCATACTGCTGATGTAGTTTGGTGAGCCTGTAAAGAGTATATTTAACTGTGCACATTTTTAAAAAACATTTTGCCATAAAGTACATCAGCGGATCCTGAATTGGCATACTCGAGCGTGACCACTCGCACTCTTATGAAGAAAGGTTAGGGCCTAAAAGAGTCACTTCCAGCAAAACTAGCAAAATGAAAGAACCATGCCCCCAAATGAACCAGTACAGAGAAATCAATATGTCGTCAAACTAAACGTCGAAAAGATCTAGGTCCCTCAAATATTTCATTCATTCAAATCAAGATAAACACCATGATCAAGTATAAGAAATTATGGCATATTTGCAACATACAGAATAGGAGAATATGTGCATCTAATTAAAGGTTACTGACTACATGTATTGCTCGAAATCTGCTTTACTGACAATTAAACTATTCAAAAGCAAGAAAACGAAAAAAAAGGCAATGAAAGCATCAAAAAATGAAAAAATGAAGAGAAAAAAAAGGAGGAAAAAAACTTGTGCTCACCTGGTCTCCATCATTTATCATGTAATCCTGAAGGCATTCACTATCGACAAGTAGTTTCCAACCATCATAGCATAAGCAAAAATGACCCCAGACATGTGCCCTTCATTTAGAAAAAAGAATAAATCAGAGTCATTGACCTGTTAATTAAATTGGTAAATATTTGGAAGGATTTGAGTAGTAAATATCTGGTGGGTTTACAAGTTCAGGTAAAAATCTATGATGTTAAACCCTAGTGTCACATCTTACATGCGAAGTACTTCAGTTCGTGAACTAGGGACCTAGAAATTCAAGATCCTCAGGTTGACAAATGTATCATAAGACAGTATCATGCATCTATTCTATGGTACATCCAAACAAGATTGGAAAATACACCTTATTGGTACAAGAGATTTGATCATGACTAAAAACACAAGAGTTTTCATGGAGTATTAGAAACACTAACTTGAGATCAACCAGCACAGAAAGAAGAAGAGAAATACTAATTTGAAGGTTCCTAATCTTGAATACTGATTTAGATGATGAATCCGCACCATAATAAAAACATCTTTTTTGTTCTTTCACTATAGATAACTGAAAGTCACAAGCAAATGTGTTGAAACAAGAACATGCCAAAATCATTTTTTAAGCAAACTCTTCAAGCATATAGTATTCACATGGATAATCTTTCTCCCTATACTTCAATTTTGATGGGGATGACAACCATGTACAGACACACAAACACAAAAAAAAAATAAAAAAAAAAATATATATATATATATATATATATATATATATATTTACTTATTTGGCCAATAGGAGAAATTGTTTTTTAAGAAAATGCCAATGAATATTTCAATACCATGAGATTTTTACAACCCCCTTCCTATGTTTATTAGTGAAAATCTCTTCAACCGCCTGCTTCACTTCTCCAACTGTGGCCGTCTTTCCAACCTCAATCTCTGCAATGACGCACACGTATATATCAGTTTATAACATCCACAGGATGTCCCTTTGCTAACAGTTATATTTTCTGTCTTTCCAGTTACATTATAGATCTTGGGAGAATGGGAACAGCAAGTTTAATAAGAGTAAAGCTAAATACAGTTCCCTACATAACATAATGTGGTGACAATTATTGTTGATCATGTATACATGCAAAACGAAAACACAAAAATACACTTACTTAAAAGACAAAGTACCATTTTCACATCCCGTTTCTTTCAGTTTGAAACAAGCTTATTTTTACTTGAAAACCAAACTGTATTACCGAAAAACAATCAGCATGATAGCATAAGATACAGAGAACATTGTCCGAATCCCATGTAAACATAATACGAATCTATAGACATTCTAGTAGCAAATGCTTCCTATTTACATTTCTAGAGAAACAGCAGCAGAATTAAGACACTTTATAAAAAAAAAATTGCATTATTCGGGGGCAAAAAGCCTAAAATTTATGGTTTCTTCTTAAAGTAGAGGGCAAAAAATCGGGTTTCTTTTAACAGGGAAGGAGGCGTTGCACAATTAAAAACAACAATCAGCGATATTACCAAAGGCCGTGTAATCATTACACAGTGTACATAGAACACAAGCAGAGACGACAATCTGGGAATATAACTAGAAATAAAAAAGGGCAAAATTTGAGAAAAACCCTTCACATATATATTAATTTTTTACATGGGAAACCTAAGTGGTAACCATTGAATGCCATCACACCTCAATTACGCCCATAACTTCTTTTTTTAAAATCTTTTTACCATGCCTTTTTACAACTATTTGTCGAAAACAATGATTTGCCACCCCCATTTTTTTTTCCGCATAGCCAATTTTTTATGCAAATTTGGGACGCCCCCATCTATCAGTCCGCCTTTCATTACCCAATAAGAACAATATAATCACGATAACTAATTCAATATGTTTAATTAAAAAAAATCGTTTAAAACGTCACGATTTAACCTATGCGGCACCAAAACTGCTCCCACAAACACACACACACACACACACATATATATATAAGGAAAGGGAGAGGGAGAGGGAGAGGGAGAGGTAGAGAGAATAATACGGAAAGAGGAACCGTCGAGTTTGCAGACGGTGAGTTTGAGGGGGAATTGAGGGAGAATCCTGTACGAGAAGCTTGTGGAGAGAGAACTCGAAGAATGTAGAGAGAGGGAGGCCCTTCCCCCTCCTCCTCCTCCTCCGCAGCAGTAGGACGAGACTCGCCTATGCCTCCCTCTCCTCTGGTGCTGCTGCTTCGTTGGTACCCAATTGTCATCATAACCCCCCACCATTTCCATATATATACCTATATATATATATATGTATCAATGGGTTTATTGTTGAAAGAGATAGAGAGAGAGAGAGAGAGAGATTCTCCCTGATATGATGGCAGAGAGAGAGAGAGATAACTAATTTTGGGGGGAAATGGTATTGCCAGCTTGGTAGTTGCTGTAGCTTTTTAGTAATATTTCTACTGCAAAATAATACGTTGTATGAACGTAAATATTAATAATTCTGATTTATGGTTTAATTTTTTTTTTTATTTCTTATAAATTTTTTTAAAATAAGCTATATCGTAATTCTGAATTACGGTTTGTATTTTGAAATTACGGTTTGTATTTTAAAATTACGGTATGAACGTGAAAACATATTTTTTACAGTCGAAAAATTCAGTTTCATTTATATTTGACATAATTAATTTCAGAAAAATATATTCACAACGTTGTCACTCCATTTCACACTCATTTAGATATATTGCATACTCATTACATGTATAATAATATATTTTTATTAAAAAATAGATTTTTATCCATCCAAATATACATACATGAAGTGTGTGAGTTATATATATATATATATTAGTAATACTAGATTTAATAATTTTTATTATTTTTAATTAATATTTAAATTTATGTTAGAGTCACATAAGGTTCTACTTTGAGTTTTTAGTAGGTTGATTTTTTATTATGCTGAATATTTGTATTTTGGTTTATCAAGTTATATATTGTATTTTATATATTTTTTGAGATATAAATATATTTTTCATTAACTAATGAGTGCGAGAGTTGTGTGCAAATTATGTCTCCGACATCACTCATTAATTTCAATTTTCATGCAAATATAGGAGTCGAAGCTATTAGCTTTTAGCAATTTAGTACTAACTTTTGGCGGTGATATCAAAACTTTTGGTGATTTAAATATACAGTGTGCAATGATAATTTGAATACTAATATATTTAACTAGAGAGCATATTTGGTCATGTTTTGATCGTCATGTTATCGTTTTTTGTCACGTGTTCGTAATTATTATTTTTTTCTAATCAATTTTCTATTTTATTTTTAAAGTGTTTGTTCAAAAAAATATATATAAAATTTAACTTTTTATAATTTTTATAGGTATTTATTAATATTATTACCTTATGACTTGTGTCAACAACAAACAATAAATACAATTTTTTTTTATAAGAAGTAAAAATTTACATATTTTTTTAAACAAACACTTTAAAAATAAAATAAAAAATTGATTAAAAAAATATAATAAAAAAATAATTACGTGCACCCATTTAATTAGATATTACCCACTCCGTTCCCAATTAATTGACATCTACGAAATTATGTGCAATTTTGACATGTTTATAACATGTATTAAAATTGTCAAAATAAAAAATTTCAAAACTATATCATATAATTTAATATTTAAAATTAAATTTTAATTTTTTTTAATTTAGAGAATTTTGATAGAATTTATTTTAGTTCAAAATTGACTAATTTATTACTGGAGAAATTGGGAAGGGAAGAATAGTATTAAGGGTGTGTCGTTCCCAATTAATTATATTCTACGAAATTACGTGTAATTTTGACATGTTTATAACATGTATTAAAATTGTCAAAATAAAAAATTTTAATTTTGAATAACATGTATTAAAATTGTCAAAATAAAAAATTTCAAAATTTCAAAACTAAATCATATAATTTAATATTTAAAATTAAAAATTAAATTTTTTTAATTTATATAATTTTGATAAATTTTAGTTCAAGATGGACAAATTGGGAAGGGAGGAATAGTATTCAAGGGTGTGGTCTAAATTGGGAAAATCATACTCTATCCATACATACATAGTTACATACCATTGGTTTTCCACAGAAAATGTATGTGATTATATCTCCCTATATTTCCACCTCCCCTGCTAATTACCTCTTCAAAAACAATGCACAATTTCGTCGCATTTTTACTGTTACATCTTCTTCTTATTCTACCACCGTTCACCACTCCTCAAGTACTCTTTTTTATTTTTTTTATTTTTTTACTTCTCCTTAATTTGTTCATTTTTACTCCTCCAAATAACAATTACAAAACTCTGAGCTAGCTTAGTTTAAACAGACTACTATTTAGGGAAAAATACGTTTAGTCGGTGTTTAACGAATTAGGTACTCGAGTATCAATTTTAACAATTGAGGTACTAATCTACGAAATTTATCTCAGTTGAGGACCTATCGTTTGACAAAATGATGAAATTGCAATCACGTTCTCTTGCCTATCACATGGTGAGTGCAATTTTGTTAACATACATCAAAAATTAATCCCCAAATGTGAGATATAGCGACTCCAATTTTATCTATTTATGTTGTTAGTCCCTCAATTGGACGAAATTTCATAGTTTGGTACTTTAATTGTTAAAATTGGTAATGCAGTACCTAAATCGTTAACCACTGTTAGTATAGTAAATTAAACGTATTTTTTTCCTGTAGGATTTATCTTTCGTACTTTCATTATTTTCTCTCCACATGATATTTTTGCAATGGTATAAATTTAATAAGTGGAATGGGCAATTTTCATCCTTTGTATTCCTTTTAGAGAAATGATTACTATTACACGGAAAAATTGCACATAATTAGTGCACTCAATGATGTGGCAATTGATGATTGGTGGGATAAGAGATTTCTAAGTGATTTCTTAGAATTTGTGGATCTCTTGTGCAAAATTCTAAAATCTCTTTACCTTTTGCGGTGTAAGTACCGGTGTAAATTTCCTGTGCATGTATCACTACTCGTACTTTTATCTAGCCTGTGAATTTAGTTATTTTGTGATGTTCGTAAAATGAGGGTTTCAAGCTACCGTGCGGGATTTAAGTGTGTCTGGCATTTCATTATCCTCTCCGAAATTACATGCAATTTTGACCGGCAAATAACTTTTATCAAAACTGTTAAAATGAAAATTTTCAAATTTGAATCATATAATTCAATATTTGAACTATATGATTAACTTTTAAAAAAATTCATTTCCATGCATGTAATCGTGTAGTGGATAATTAAATGAGAACAGAGGCAGTATAAAACTGATATCAATTATTGAACTATATTTGTGCTAATTTTCCAATCGTGTTCAAGAAGTGGCGGAACTAGAGCTATTTAGTTTTTGAACTATAGGCCGCTTAAATGCTAAGGTCGGTATTTTTTTCCCTCCAAAATACATGGTAAAAGATCATATTTTTCGCAAAGGGGTGTTGTAGTCCCGTTTAGCCCTACTACTAGTTCGTCCCCTGTGTTCAAGGGTAATTAAATTTTGCATGCTAATAGTGATGATGTATTAGAGACAAGGATAAAAAAGGGAAAGTTTAGAATCATGTTTGATATATTTTCATCAAAACCTCCAAGAATTTAATATTACCTGCAAAAGGTAATGGTGGAAATAATCAATGTTCTCTAAGTGTAGTTTTAAGGTACTAGTGTTAGTGGTGGTGTAGTTTATTAGTGTGTGAATTTCTCCTGTATGTACAATTGGAAGAAAATTGGTATTGTGAAAATTTTACTTAATTCATATTCGAAGCAAAGAAAGGTCATATAGTATCTTGAGCTAGTTTAGGCTCAGACAGTTCTAATCAATTTCTTTTTGTTTTTTTCATTTTATGTATTTTAGTTACGTACATGTTTGATTTTCATAGTCAACCACAACGTTTGCGTGTGCTGTGTAGGCAGTTATGAGTTAGAACATATTTTTGTTCTTTAATACCATAGTTTAACGTGACTAAAGTACAACCTCCATTCAAATTCTCATGCCATATACATCTCAAACCATTTCCATATGTGTAAATGAAAATATCCAATCTTTTCGAATTCGCATCTAAAATGCTAACCTAATGAATTGAGGCAACTTTTGTGTACTACAGATACGACATTGCATGGAAGGCGTGGAATCCTTTATGTTGGTACATTGGCATTTATTCTACATTTCCCCGAATCCTCTAGAAAATTTCCTGCATATGCTGTAGAGTAAGTACAAGCTTGTGAATCTCAGCTTTCGTTGTGATTAGAGCCATATTGTCAGATCCTTTGTGCAAAGACGGCGTTACATAATTCTATTGTTTTAAAGTGAAACACTACGAGTGTTTTTAAAATTTGATTGATATTAGTCCCCATTATTCTGTTGGCAGTTTCTAGTTATAATGTAGTTTCCTTGCTAAAGTGGGAGTCGGTTAGGGGTGCATATCATTTCACGAAATCGCACTTCATTTCATGCGGGATTTTATTTTGTTTCTCATGAATTTTGATTGCCCAATGTTTTGAGAGAATCTCTGCTGTATATGGCTTCCCCAAGGATGGCACTTAGCAACGAGAGAGGATAAAATATGCAATTCTAGTCTTGTGAGAATTCAAATGAGACAGAAATGCAACTGTCTGATAGAGTGGAAACATTTAGAGCAAGCCCAAGTACATTATTTATTATGAAATGGTTGATAATCTTGTGAATTTTGGTATGACTTCAAAAATAAACATTGTTACCCATGAGCCAGATTCTTAGCAAAGAAAGATAAACTAGATGCACCTCGGAACACAGAGCTTATGCAGCCTAACAATTAAATGCCAGTAGGATAGTTCACAGGCAGCCATAATTTTGTCCAGCAAATGATTACCAGTATATGGGAGATACCTGGTGTCTAGTAATTTCAGGCTTCATAATCTCAACAAACTTCTGACTGTTTCTTATTCCCTAGTAAATTTTTATCCTGTTTACAGATTGTGCTAAATATCTAGTATGTGTATTCGTTATAGTCACTATTATCACGAGATGGGAATGCCGTAGTGTCAGCTTGTCATTTTTTCTGCCCAGTTACTGTCTTTCTGATTTTAATTTAGTTTGTGTTAATCAGAGAGAATGCTCTAATAAAGGAGGAGGTGAAGAAGGTGCTATCGAAGACAAAGGCTGCTGGCGTACTTCGCTTAGCTTTTCATGATGCGGGAACCTTTGAAGTGGATGGAACTCAAGGTATATTTTCAAGTATTTGTCTCCAACTCCGTGTATTAGTTATCAGTTTTCTTCACTGGGGCACCTTTCACTTCGTGATATATATTAATGGAGTATTATTTTATAGAACTTTGTATTTAGCAATTTGAGTTTCAGGTTATTGTTACCCATCTCCTCCTACTATTTTTGGTTATTCATTGTGTATTCATCCCACAATGCCAATGTTTTTGTAATATTAGGTGGCATGAATGGCTCCATCATATATGAACTCGACAGACCTGAAAACACTGGTCTTAGAAAATCTATTAAGGCAAGCCATCCCCTTTCCACATCTTTTTACAGGCTACATATGCATGTTGTTTTTAATGTACTTGGAGTAGAAAATTTTACATATGTATTCAAGAAAATCCTATTTATCTTTTCTTGATGATAGTAATTTTAGGGATGTATGCTGATCCTCTGTTGTTGTGTTGTTTAGGTTCTTGAGAAAGCTAAAGCTGCACTGGACACCAAACAATCAGGTACTGTAAATTAAAGGGAAAAACCTAACTTGTCTAGACTCGAATTTCGCTTGAAATTTATTGATTTTCTAAGGTTATTGGCAAGTCATGCCCAGTTTCTCACCCTTACTTTATGTCTATAGCCACTTTGACCTCCAACCTATGAGATTACTTTTAATATTCAAAGGACTATGCAAAGTGCAAAAACAATGAAAGTTGAGATGGTATAATGTTAAAAAAAGAATCCCCGAAATTTGGAGTTTCCTTCAGAAACAGTCTTGTCATTGTTTAGCTACAACTTGTTGCATGCGATTTTTTTGTTGAATTCTTGGATGTAATGGTCGTAATGGAGTGTTGTAAGTTCTTGTTGTTTTTTCGTTTTAGTATCATGGGCGGACATGATTGCTGTGGCTGGAGCTGAAGCTGTGTTGCTGTGTGGGGGTCCGGTCATTCCAATTCAGTTGGGCAGAATAGATTCACCGTAAGGGGTTAGTTTTTTTCTGAACAATATGGCACAAGACTAAACCTACTCATTATCAGCTACTGTCCAATTTGAAAATAATATGCAGAAAATGCCTTGGCTTCAGATTGGGTTTTGTAGCTAAACTCTTGATCTTTGTTTTCTAGTGATCATATGCAATTTCCAGATGGTTAGTGGCAGGGGCGGAGCCAGAATTTCGGTTGAGCGGGGGCACAATATAATGGATATATATCTTATTTTTTTAGATATGATAAGCGTTTTGCAAATTATGTTCCCAATTCTCCAATATTCTCCTGATTGGTTAAATTGAACGATGATAATAAAGAATCAATTGCATTTTAATAAATTAAAACCATGCAATTTATTTATATTTAGTACAACTACAAAGATGTATTAGTGGTTTTAAATTTCAATATTTATGAAGATTTTGAGAAACTATACAATGTTTTTAGATTATTTTCTTTGTAAAAATGAAACACAAACAAAATGTTCTTATCACAGCATATAATACACAGATAATAGTACCAATGTAATATTTTTACCAAAAAGCCAAAATATGATAATTTCTCCTGTAGAGATTCGGACCAACAACCAAGCACCACATCAAAGCTTCTGGTTTTAACATTGAACTATTATGCTACACTAGGCTTTGATTAACGATTACATATAAAATAATAGTTTTTCAAATTTCAGCGGGGGCTACAACCCTCACTGGGCATACATTGGCTCCGCCCCTGGTTAGTGGTTTCTGTGATTTCAATAGGATATTTATGTCATTACTTTCTTTTTCCTTGTAGGGTTCCTGATTTGGAAGGAAAGCTTCCTGAAGAAACGCTGGATGCTTCTGGCCTGAAGCAGTGTTTTCAACGTAAAGGTTTCACGTGAGTTTCCAAATAACATTACATCCTTTACTGCTTCTTGATTTAAATGAGTTCTAAGTTGCATCATCAAACAACAATATTTAGGAAAAAGTGTTATCTTTACGAACAACAATGTCCGGGTTGCATCATCTTTACGCATTTTTTTGTTCAGACATAATGTTTCTATTCTATGTGAGTTCTTATCATTGACTCATGTCCAGCAAAAAAGTATTATCTTCGGGTTGTATTTTCTCCAGTATGTATTTTTTCCGTACTTGCATTGTGGCTTGACTCATTTGAAGCCTGCTCCAAATACTATTTACGCTAGTATTGTTTTTTGTTTTTTTTTAAATCTTATTATTTATATTGTTATTAATGAGTTCTAAGTTGCATCATCGAACAACAATATTTAGGAAAAAGTTCTCTCTTTATGAACAACAATATCCGGGTTGCATCATCTTTACGCATTTTTTTGTTCAAACATAATGTTTCTATTCTCTGTGAGTTCTTATCATTGACTCATGTTCAGCAAAAAAGTATTATCGGGTTGTATTTTCTCCAGTGTATATTTTTTCCGTACTTGCATTGTGGCTTGACTCATTTGAAGCTTGCTTCCAATACTATTTACGCTAGTATTAGTTATACTGTTATTAATGAGGGAAAATACATCACTTTTCTTCCCCTGAGCTTCAGAACACTCTATCAGAAGAATGTACTATTTATATTGTTATTAAACGTGCTTTTAGTACGTTTATACTTTATTGCGCAGAATTGTCGTAGAAAAAGTAATAGAAAGAGAGTTATCTTTCTGCTGGGGATGCCATCTAACATTGAGAGTTCTCTTTTGTTTTAAATGTTCATGTTTCATTTTTTTCGTCAGTTATAGCATGCATGTTTTCAAACGTTGCATCTAGAAGTTGCTTTACGGACCTTTTAATTGTTGTATCTGAAATTCCAAGTTTAATTAACTTGCTCCGGTCCTCCGGAACATTGTTTTTTAGTTATATAATTTTATTGTCTACTTACAAAGTTGTTTAATCTTTTGTTCCCAGAACTTCCCAAAAATAAAGAGTTTTTAGTTTACAGAGTAGTAGATGATCTTTTATTTTATTGGCAGAACACAAGAACTTGTTGCCCTCTCCGGGGCTCATACCCTTGGAAGTAAAGGTTTCGGAAGCCCAATCACCTTCGATAATTCATACTACAAAATACTTCTTGAGAAGCCGTGGTTGTCTCAAGGTGATGGCCCTTGGTTATTCTTTTCTTGTCTAGTAGCATGCTACGTCCTTCATATTCTACCAAAACTTCCGTTCTCTTGATTGCCCACAATAAATGTACTTAACAATTTATCACCCTTTCTTTTTTGGATCTTCTGTAGGTAGCATGTCCACCATGATTGGACTTCCTTCAGATCATGCTCTTGTTGAGGATGATGAATGTTTAAGGTTTTCCCTTCCTTCTCTTTTTAATGAATTTCTTTCTGACTTGATCTATGTGTAGTTAAAACGTGCACACATACACATGCACGTATACACCCCTACGGGAGTCATTATCGGACCTGAACAGTAGTAAAACTGCAAATGTGTAAGAAATCTTACAAAATATTCAGTATTAAAAATATGGGATTGCCATGTATAGTGTGAAGGACTTTATATTCTTTATCTTGTGAAATAAAGTGTTTTAGGTAGCTTTTAACCTTCTACACTCCGCAATCTAATAATTGTGAGAATTGCCAGGTATAATTATGTATTTTCTGGTTGGATTTGATTTAAATACCCCTATCAGCCAGACTTTTGACAGCATTCTAAATTTTTTGGCTACCCATAATAGTTGAAACTCCAATGATATGTCACACATATGTAAATGTACACACGAACAGACTATTCCATTTTTTGGCTCCGATTGTCTCCACCTAGTTCCTTCCCTTATAACGGTGATACCCTGTCTCCCTCTCTTTCTCTCTCTGGCTCCCCTCTCCTCATTTCCACCCATCTCTCTCCCTGCCAGGCACTAAATATTCCATCTACTTGCCTGCATTTGTAAAGCTTTCTATTTTGAGTTGGAACCTTTCAGCCTGGTCCTTTATTTGAAGGGCTGATATTTCATATCAATAAATGTATTCATAATCTTGCATACTGAAGTTAATTTGATATTGTTTTTTGATAAGCACTAATTTGATATTAGTATTCGTGCTACGGTTATACCTACTGGAACCGCATTTGAACAGTTTTGCTGTTTATTCCTCAGGAGTATAAATTCCTGTGGAGTGTGCTTCTAAAAATCTTTCTTTCGTCCTTTATTCAGAATTGATAATTGATCATCAAATCCGTTAGTTTATATTATTATGATTGGGTTAGTTGCTCACTTACTAGAATTAATTTTGAAACTAGATATTTGTTTCTTTATTGGTTCGAATTTCTGAGGTTCATCCATACAAAAACGATTAGCGAGAAGACTTTGGTATCTGTCAAAATCTCATATATGGTTTTCACACAGTAGCTTTGGCCAATTGGAGTCGATGAATCTCTAATACCGGTTATTAGTATGTAGTCTGCTCCAAGTTAATTTTGTTAACTTCAGTTTTACATTAGTATAATTATAAATATAAGAAATTGGTACTTTGCTAAATTTGTTCTTTGCTGTGTGAAAACTGCACAGGTGGGTCTCTAAGTATGCCGAAGACCAGAATTTGTTCTTTGAAGACTTTAAGAATGCGTATATTAAACTTGTGAATAGTGGTGCTCGTTGGAAAATCACAACGTAGCTTGTTTATGCGTTTTGGTTTCCTGTTCATATGTTGATGATTTTGTTCTTGTTTTCATTTCTTTATCTTATAAGCTCTACTAATGCTACTTCTGTTGCTATATGCGTGTTTGTGCTGTTTTTTTTCTTTTCCACGAGACAGAATATCGCACTGTATTTGATAAACGAGTCATTCAAAGTCCCATTATGCCATAGGGCATATGTCTGGCCGTGAACAGTTCGATAAGAAATAGAATTAGCAATAACAAACATCACACATGAGTTCATGACACATTTACAGGCACCACATTTCTGGTCACGCAAGAAATTAAATAAATAATATCAGTCAAAATTCATACTGGTAACTTGAAAAGCATACTAAAGTAGTTTGGTAAGCTATGGTAAAAGCTTTAATGTCGGTCCGGATTAGGACTGCTTAGATATTGAGTTATGACTACAAGTCTAGATATGTACTTGGTTAACTAATTACTTGAGTTATGACTACAAGTCTAGATATGTACTTGGTTACAAAGTGTTGGAAGTTAACTAATTAATTGAACGCTGTGGAGTGTTGAGTTAAACAAAAAAAAAGCTCTAAGGGTATACTTATCTTTGCATTGGATTCAAGACTTTATATCTTTTGTAAAAGATAAATGAATGCTTCAAGTGTATAATCTCGTCTCCGTGGACCGAAGAAAAAGGGAGCACCCATGCGACATTGAGTACTTTTAATCTGATAGACAGATACATCATACATTTGCGTCTAGGTAATGTGGGACAAAAAGATTTACCTTCCGACCCGACATTGTGACTTGTGATTATATGATAGTGTGGTAGACGACTAATTTTCTAATTCACCCTATTCCGACAACGAGGCCCCCCGATACATACACCAACATAATGTACAATTTTTATTGCAGTTAAGGAGTCCATGCCATATATCTGGAGAAGAGTTTAATTTCTAACATTAAGAGTTGCAACTTCTTTTGCAATCTATCAATACTATACTAACCCTAGGAAAAGGATTAAAAAAGATGACTCATTATAGAACCGTAGTTGCCTTTGAAAAATGCATCTAAACCCATAAACTCAGCCTCACTATATTTGATAGCAAACTTTGTAGGCTAATTTAATAAAGAGGTGGTACGGTACAGATGTGGTAAACGTGTTTTTTCTATAGAGGGCTGAAAAGTCACATTGCACATATAACTGTGGACATGACATTTTGCAACAACCAATAAAGTGCATAACTAAATTTTAAGAGCATTCTTCAAAAAAATCACTTCTGTAGCATCGACAAACAATTAATTTTAGTTCTTCAAACTTTGTTATGGAATATGCATTTGTGCGATGTATTAGTTCCTTTCAGCAACTCTTCACATTCATGTCGTAAAAGACCAGCTGCGAAAGGATGGTTTCGAGAAAGTACATCATAATGTCAATATCAGTTGCATTCTTTTCAAATGATAAATGATCTCAACTGGCCAAATATAGGAGTTGTTCAATAAAGAAAATTGTAAATGAAGCAACCACCTATAAACTCGTCGATAACAATAGGATTATCATTGCATTTTGAGGTTATCCACTTTTATGAAAAAAGAGGCCTTCATAATGTTACATCCGAAGTTATACAATATTTCAACTTCAATCATATAACCCCTCTTGTTCCCAAACATCAACCAGAAAATCCACCATTTCCTGACGGTGAATGAAGTTGCATAAGGCCAAAAAAATGTCAGAAAAAGAAAGGAAAAAAAGGATAACAATTAAATATGTGGATAAGCGTACCGGGAGAGGAATTGGTTGAGGAAATGGTTTGTTGGTCCCTAGTAGGTTTTCGTAAGTTGCATTTGAACTGTGACAAAAATAGAAAGAAACAAGAGCTTTATACACGAATTACTATTAGAAAAATTACAAAAAATAAAAAAGTAAGTTATAGCAAAATACCTTAAATTAAATTCTTCGACTCGTTTCGGTTCCTTAGGATCCTTATTTGCACTCCATTGCTGTCTTGTTTGATTCCATAGCAGAAGACCTGGGTGAACAAAGATAGTATTATACACATTAGAAGCATAAAAAAGCAATACTTGAAAATAGGATACGAAAACACTTGATACAAAAAAGCGCCTAGATATATCCCAACTAGCGTTTCAAAAACAATTTCTTGTATGATTCGCTACATTGCAAGATGTAGGCGAAAACATGCATATATAGAAAGGGAAAGCAGGGAGTACAAACAACAAAGATGGAGTTGAAGAAATATGATTAGACTTGACCCTTGCCATCCATTATTTTTAAACTGGACAACTACCAATAAAATAGTCATAACTAAATGACTACGTTAAAAAGAATCTCCGTTTAATTGTGCACTATAATAACTAAAAAAGTACCTTGGGATAAAATGTGTAATATCCCAAAGTTTTTGTCCCCAAGATATTCGAAAGGACAGTTTTGCAACCCGTCGAAACCATGAGCCCATGTGCAAAGGATAGCGTTGTAAACAACAGTATATACAAGATATTAAAAATTACCATGATTAACGAATTCCATAGGGTTACTTGTTGTGCCACCTGTGTGCAGATCTATGGGTAGATTTGATGTGCTCATCGATGATGCGCTCCTTAGAGATTGGACTCCACTGTTGTTATCCAACTCACGAGGACTTGTGCTTAACAAACCCTCTGAATTTACTAATTTATGTACTGTTTGACCTTGGATTTTTAATCCCTTAGATGGTTGATCTACGGCAATTATCAAAGGGGGTTTACTACAACATCCAACGCAACTTCTGCTCTGTTGCAAATCAGGTTTTCACCATTAAAATGATTAGTACAGCTCAAAGCAGTTCTGAGATTATTTTTTACTGCAAAATAATCTCAGTCATTGATAACATTTCAATCAAGGGCTGAGATGAGTGAAAAGTTTAAGATTTCGCCTCATAAAATTTAAAATCTTATTAACGGAAGAGAGGTTTCTTGCGTTATATGAACGGGGATCATATCTATATACAAAACATTCATCTGAATTGCTGAGCCCATAATCTAACTGTACGGTCGCTACATAATCGTTGACAAAATGAGATCCAAAAACTAAGTGAACTGCGATACTCAACCAAACAAAAACTTCTTGTCCAAAATGTATAATTAACATAGAAAAAAAATGTGTGGTTTCAGAAACTAGGAGAGTTTCTATAGCACCATCAAAGGATAAAACTTATATTCACCCATAGTAATATGCTAATATTGGATCTCAAATGTCGAAGCGCTTTCTACTAAAAAGCTACTGATTCAACTAAAAAAGACAGTCTACATTTAAGGCATTCCCGCACTAACAAATTCTCAACATTAAAATACGTATTCTTAGTATGTAAAATGGCATTAAATGTCCTTTAGCAAAAGGTTTAATACAGTAAAAATCATGAAGTCATGAAATTAGACCAACCACCTTCAGGTTGTTTGCAAGAACTGTGCCTTCATTATTATGTATGTACATATATACATATATATATATATAAATATATGCGTTTGTTTGCTCTAGGATTCGGGCTAGCGGCCGCCTAGACGCTAGGCAGATCCCATGCATTTAGGTAGGGCAAGGCACACAACTCATTTTAGCAAATTTTTGAATCTTATTCAACATTCATAATGCATACAAACACTTCTCCTTACTCCAAACCTCGTCCCTCGAACCACCATCATCATCCTTCTACATCTACTGATAGCAAAAGCCTAATAACAAATGCCCTATGAGGGGGTCTAGTGTAATTTCCCTAATAAATATGTATTTTTTATTTACAATGTTACATCCATCAAGAGTATCCAACTAATATGGTGACACCGCTCTTAGTTTCTAAAGCATTTTGATTTAAAAACATACACTCAAGTGCTCTAGAACTTCTCATGCATACAACAGATATATACAGATGACACTTCATTACAAAGATATAAGCAGGCTATTTTAGTAAAGGTTATCCCAATCAGAAGCTTTTTAATTAAGAACCGTTGTTTCGATAAAATCATCCTACTTAAGCAGCAATGCCCCAAAATTCTTAAGAGAACCAATTTACTGAAGAAGACCGATTCTATTTATTAAAATTGTGCTCTCAATGCACAGGCGAGAAAGTTACTACATTGAGCCAAACGGACCATGTATATAATATTAAACTGCGATGCCTTATCGCAGTAGCCAGAAGGTAATATTATCCTTCTCACTTCCTTTATCTTTCTATTCTTTTCTTTTCTCTTCTGGAACCACTCTATTTGGCATTTTTGTGAGTAACTTCCTCTTAAGACATCGTTATTTTAAAAAAAATATCGGATACAAAAATAAATCTTCTTAGTAGCCTTGTCACGAACATTAATTTTTTTTCTCAATAATAGAAAGAGTCAGAATACAAAACGTATTGCTCTGCACAGTACTCATTATACTATACAAATATCATTTGCTATTTAAACTACTACTCTCGGTAACCAAGGGCGCAACCAGGAGTTGGATTATGGGGTCGCCAAGTTTAATAAAAATTCACACACACATACATACATATATTATATATACATCGGTGTATATGTATGTGTGTGTGTGTGTGTGTGTGCGTGTCTGTAGTAATAAACATCTGATCACAAATCTAGAAAGCTTTCTTTGATTAAAGAGTAAAATAAAATTAGTTCAAAACTAATAAAAAATATAGGTAAAAAACGGAAAGGAAAAATGAAAATAGTAAAATGTCAAACTTCAACTCAGAACCAAATTTATTTGGTAACCTTTCAAACTAAAAATTGGCAAGGTATTTACTTAAGAGATAATTTAGACTCTATGATCATTTAGATGTATAAAGCGTATCTTCAAACCATGAAAAATCTTTATGGATGTATGCAACTCTTTATAGTTTGTACACAAATTTACTCATTATAACGGTAAGTGTATGTAAATTTTTATGACTAATTATGGATACACTGGAAATAATAACATACTCAGCCACTCAGGTATAGTTAAAGAAGAAAATACAGGTCAATCATTTTTCGAAGAAAAAGCATAAAAAACATGGCCGACAAGTTTTTTACTAGAGACATAGGGTATTTGTATTACGGATATTAGGGGTTGCCAATATAAAAAATACAGATATTGTAATTACCTTTCCATGTAATTTTCAATATAATCAAGGGTAGCTTTAATTTGGCAATTTTGGGGTTGCCTTGGTCATGTGGGAACAGTGGGATTACCAATAGGTGACATATATGGGATTACCATGCTATTTGGCACCTCTAATTCCTCTAAACACCGTCAGTTTTATAAAAAATCTCTCATACAAAACAAATCAATTTGTTAGCCTTCTCACAAACTTTTTTTTTTTTTTAAATTAGAAAGAGTCAGAAAATAACATGTGTTCCACTGCCCAAAACTCATTCTACAATAGAATTATATTATGATACTTAAACTGCAAGTCCAGGTAAGTGGTGTAGCCAACTGCTCCTAGACTAACCCACAAATATTATTCAAGCCAACGAACAATATATGCAAACATATATACATAGTAACATACAACATAATGGGACGATTGGTTGATTAGTATTCAAAGTTAGAGTAGTTTAGTCTGGGTTTTGATAATTGTTTGGAGCTAAAATGGTCATTGACATAACTAATCTTCTTTTGGGGGAGGAAACACTGATTATTGTAGCAATTTTGTTGCAATTGCTGGAGTTATTTGACAAATATGTTATTCGAAAAGAATTGTATCTGCTGATGATGGAAGATTTGAAGAATATTGGCTATTTACAATTGTCATATCCAAAAATGATGTTGATAATCTCATTATGACGAGTCTTGGTTTTATTAGTAACCTCTTTGAGGTGTTTATTGTAAGTGCAAAAGTAATTTTGCACACTTAGAATATGTAATGTATTCACCTTATATCTGGGAGTTTAGTCGTATTTGTTCTCGAAAGTTATCATGGAAGGCTTGTTTCCATGAACGTACTTTGTTTTCTTTTCAATAAAATGGTCGCTGTTAATTAAAAAAAATATATATATACATAGTGCTATCAGTAAATCGCTTGTGATGATAAACACCCGGTGCCATCTGGCTTGCATCAAAAAACAAAACAGATACCCATATTCCATCTGAAGAATTGGCAAATTGGAGAAATATAAAAGATGAAAATAATATAAAAAGAATAGGCAGACAATAGATCTTACAACAAAAAAGAATTTGCATTTCTCTTTTAAATTTCCCATCATCATTTCAAAAGAGCACAACAAGCAGCCCCAAAAAGCACCAATAGAAGAGGCAAACTGAGATTTCTCAAATGGAGGATCTATTTTCAAAGGAAACCAACACATTCTAGACTCATATGTGTGTTGCAGACTATAACAGATAACAACTAGAATCTCAAGCAAGCATTGGTAACTAGTAACTACAGATATAAAGAATGCAATATCCACATAAAAAGAGCAAAAAACCACAATTCCTAGTTAAGAAAGGCATATGTGTTGCAAGCACCAACCAAAAATTCCATTTGTTTAGCAAAGAATCCAACCTAATATAAGACAGATACATAAAAGGGGAATATTTGTTGTGCTCCTTTATTCTTTTTTTCAGTGAAAAGGAACAAAGACAGGTCAACAAACTTTTGCCGACTTATACTATGTTTAGGGCCTAAAGCTTTATGTCAGAATAAAAGGAAGGGTAAGTTTTTTCCATTAAATACTAAGGATCTAAGAAAATGAAAAAAGTAAATTAATTTGTATCAGTCCATAAGAAAAACTAAGGTAGAATCGTATAATAGTATTACGCCCAATATCACCTAAGCACGATTGTAAACAACTTTAAACTCATACAGTATACTATAGTAAGCAACATATGGTTTTTGAATAAAGTTGGTTATTTCTGACGAAAGAATTTGGCATATCGATATTCACTCTTAGTAAATAGTCAGATAATTTAATTGTAATCAGTAACTAGTAAAAAGAAATCACCTTGGACCCATCCCTAACAGTAACATTCAATAGCACAAAAAAACATAACTTCCAGCAATAAAAAAGATTTAAAGATAACTTATAGGTTTAGAGCTTAATAGTATAAGGTGGCTAATTACTGGTTAACTTATGGCCTGTTTGGCATCAGTTTTTTTGGTCAAAAAACTTCTTTTAAAAAGCAATGAGAAAAAAAGCTGCAGTGTAGTAACTTTTTTACACATAGGTGACTTCTAACTTATTTTTATTGATAGGTCGTTCATCACCTATTTGAACTTATAAGTGAGTTGTAGATATACAAAAAACATTTCTATCAGAAAGTTTTTATTTTTGGAAGATTTTATGTGAAAAAGCTACAAAAATCCGCAAATTCCTTGTCTTCTCTACTTTTTGAGCCTTTTTAGCTTTTATGACCCAAAAGTCAGCTTTTTTTAAAGCCAAAAAAGCTGACATAGCAAACACCTATGTATTTCTTATTCTATTTATTTAATCAAAAAGCTAAAAAAATAAAATTGTTCCCAAACATGCACTTAGCATAAAAATACTAAATAGTTATTCAAATAACTAGTACAGCTTATAAGCAAAAAAAAAAAAAAAACAGAGTCTAATTATAAGCAGAAAAGTGGTGATTTTGATTAACTGACCCCATGCATACAATTTGGTTGAATTAATCAGCAGGCCTGTAAAACATAAACTAATATTAATATTAATATTTTAATAGGGGAAAATAATAAATAAAAAACATAAAAAATTTCCTGTAACAAATGAGAAATTAAGTCAACACCCAGTTGACTAAGTTCCGTATATTCACCTTTAATTCCCTTAATTCTTCTCTGTTCATTGAAGTTATATATGTATATGTATATAGATATATATATATATATAGAGAGAGAATATTATATGTGTGTATATATATATATAGATTAGTGATGATGATTGCAAAACAAAATCAGGGGGAAAATTAACTTTACTTATATTCTATAACAACTATTAAAGTTTCTTAATATTACAGTAACAACCCCCCACCCATCATTTTCATCATACATTTTGTCCCCCTCTCTCAATGTTAGAGTTATATTGCCTCACGTCCAAATGTTCTAAAAGATACGTCTAAACGCAAATTAGACGGTGTTTAAACGGTAGGCGTAACCTAAAACACTAAAAAATTAGGTGGATTGGGCGCAAATTAAGTGGCGTCTAGGTGGTGATTAGGCGCTAGGCGACCAATTTCGCCTAAAGTCCGTTTTACGCCTTTTAGAACATTGCTCATGCCTTTTGTTGAGATTGGATGTACTCTTACACTCGCTCCTAAAAAAAAATGATTGTTATTAGTATGACTGTTACTTTATGCAGACTGCGGTAATTCGACATAGATAACGACCGCTGGTTGGACCCTACAGTGAAGGGGTTGACTGCTGGAGAGGTTTGTGGTTGTAAACTTGCAACTGTCATTTGTTCCCCATACCGATTTATGCAGTGGTGTTACCTCGAGCTAGGTGTTTACGCGATTGAAAACCGTCCATTTCAAACTCATTGTCTTAACGGTATCGAACCCGGTGTCATCTAGATGAGACACCTAAAAAGACCCATTTTATTATAAATGAGTTCCCCACATGTTCATTTAGGTGAAGTAAATAGAGACAATGTATACTGTATATAATTCTTTTCCTTTATATAGTTCTAAATTAAATAAATCAAATATCTTCGTTCATCATTACAACCCAATATGGAAGAGTGACCACTTATTTAGGGATGTATGAAGTATTAATAGAGATAATGTTTTGAAAATATTAAAAAAACAACTAAAACTAAAGTGTCTTTTTAAACATAAAACGTATGAGTTTCGCTGCTCATTTAACAATAATTTTGAATAGTTTGATGCCAATGATCTAAAAATATCATAGTATACACTATACAGTAGTGACTAGATTGGATCGGAAATGTTTAAATTTTAAGTTAGTGATAGGACTCAGACCCCGACATGACCCACAATACAACAGAGAATATAAATAGAGACCATGCATAATGTATGTAATTTTTTCCCTTTAAATAGTTCTAAATTAAATAAATCAAACGTCTTTATTCATCGTCACAACCCAATATGAAATAGTGACCATTTATTTATTTAGGGACATATAAAGTATTAACACCGATAATGTTTTGAAAAATTTGAAAAACTAACTAAAACTAAAATATTAACCCAATATGATTTTCGCTGCTCATTTAACAATAATTTTGAATAATGCAAATGATGTAAAAATATCATAATGTATAGGAGTGACTATATTGGATCTGAAATATTTAAATTTTAAACTAGTGAGAGGACTTCGACCCGACCCGACCCACCTACTCTTATACGTAAATAAAGTATGTAATTTTTTTTTACCTTATATAGCAGTTATTGTTGTGTGACATATTAGCTCACATATATATGTATATAGATATAGGGAAAGAATATAGAGATAGACAACAAAACGAAGTGTTTATTCATTAATATGAGTGTACAGAGAGATACATCAAGAGACCCCTAACCCTCTTTATATAATAGAGGGTAGTGTTACATATGCTAGTAAAGCCCAAGATAGGCCCAATAGACCCAAGATGGCCAATAATATCCTACAACACTCCCCATTTGGACGTCTTGAGTTCTTCGTCTTCATGCAGTAGATTTGAGTCGAGTTCATTCGCAGTGCTATACACATAAAAACCTTAGGGCCGGAAAACCCAATGTGGGACAAAACCGGTACCTAGGAGAAACTGTGTATCCGAATGATATAGGTCAAAATATCATGTAAGTAACTAACCACAAAACAATGTGCTTCATAAAAACCTTGACAGAGCAAACCCAATGTGAAAATCTCTGATCGAAGGAAAAAAAGTGCAACAGTGGTAGTAGTAGGGATCAACCACAAAATAGGTGCCTCATCAAAACCTTGCCAGAGTAAATCCAGTGGGAAAAACCTCTAGTCGAAGGACAAAAGAGTACACAGTGGTAAGAAGTATACAATAGGATACTCCCCCTAATTTCGGCAATCTTAAGTGAGCTATGATGGGAACGTGTCTCGTTAAAAACCTTGTCAAGGAAAACCCAGTGGGAAAAAATCTTGGTCTAAGGACAAAATGAGTACACGACCATGTGACTGGATGCTCGCCCTCACTTGCACACGGCATGATGCGAGAATTTAGACTAACGAGTAATTAATACAATAAGCATTCATCTGGATTGTCCCCTTCACTTGCACACGACTGCATGTAAGAATTTTATATTCCAAGAAAGAGTACGAGCATTCGACTGGATGCCTCATTTACTTGCACACGACTGCATGCAAGAAAATATAACGTGAAATAGAATGAGCATTCGATAGGATGCTCTTAAACTTAATATGTGAAGATTTATTTCGATGATAAATGCTAAATAGCATAATGTAATCATGTCTCTCTTGATTGATAACAACAAGTTGTCTTCTATGACAAGTGTTTTATCTGTATCGTGAGATAGAGCATATGTAATTCAAATATGACTAATATTAGCTCGAAGCCATATACACTCTCTAGTCGTCTCATAGAGCATGAGTATATCAGAGTGATTCGTTTGGAGTCATTCCAAGACCTCCAAGATATCGCATTATTCCTAATGGTAAAGACATACCATGTTAGAAATATCCCTTATGCGGGTCTGATAAGTAATCAGCATCGGTATAACTGAAAAAGGGTTGCGTTAATTCGAGTACCGAAGGGGCTATGTACACTCGATGGCGCAAATGGGATAAGACAAGCTTTCATCCATAGTTACCTAAGGTAATGGGAAAATGTCTTTTATGCCATTTTGATGGCAGCGTGTTAGCGCGATGCTGTGTCGAGGTAGACCATTCACAGGAGACAAGATGTTCGTCCTAGCATATTAGACCAAGTACAATGATGCGCTTATTGTACTTAGATATGAACATCATGGTTCAATATCTCTTCATCGTCATATCAGGGACGTACCGGCTTTATATCAATGTGTAGTGATCGAACGATCATGAGAGAATCTGACGACTTAGCATCATAGCACCTTCTGAGTGTAGTCTGAATCATGGACTTAGATTCAATCTTTACGGGACTCGATCATCAGGCCGGGTCACTACCGTGTCTTCCCAAGATCCTTTATCTCGAAGGCAAATCCAAAAATGGATCGTGTAATAAAACACGCAAGGGCATAATACTTGTTCAAGTATCCTAAGCTAATCAAGTACTCACTTAGGCGTGTATACGACATCCGCTCGGATTATATTACTCCATCTAGTGAACGTCTCATTTAATTGAGATCGTGTTCCGTGGTCAGGAACTACTTGATTCAAGCATTATGAAGTCACACATGGACTTTCATCTATATCTCTTTGTCTAAATCCCCATAGAGATAAAACTGTGACCACATTCATGGCTGCATACTCAGTTTTTCGAAAACTACTAAACTGGTAAAGTAGGGGACTGTTATAATGTCCATTACAAGGAAATCAACCATCTCGTAATCAATTCCATTGTGTGAGAGAAGCCTTACGCTACTAGGCGAGCATTCTACAATTTCATTATTCTCATCACTTTTTCTTACGAATAACCAAATAAACAAACTCGTTTAACATTGGTGGTGTTGGAGCTACAGATCCGAACACACTTTCGCTAAGAAGTCTACTTCGATTACAAGTTTTCATTAGGTCAGTCTATTCTACGTTAACTTCAGGCAACGGTACATGGTTACCTGTCATAATTTGCTCATATTATCAGTCGTCACCGAATATATGAATTAGTAATCAATGACGGTCTCGTTTCGCTTCAATATCGTCTAAGATATCATGATCGACAGATTTTTCAAGATTCTCAAGATGAGGAGGAATCACACATCTCCTAGATCATTTATAATCTCGTGCGATAAACGAGTTTCAGTTCACCACCTCTGGGGCTGAACGAATTAAGAACCGGTCAACTTCCTCATATCTTGGGAAGGACGACAGACTTACGGCCGATGGCAACGTCCTTTGCTTGGCGGGTTCGGCCAAAACAACATGTTACGACAGGAACACGACGTCCGACAGGGACGTCTATCCTTGCAAGGATTTTGCAGCAGGTATAAATGATCTCGTGATATCTCATAAAGTCATTAAATGCGTTTAGCATTTAGTTAGATTTGAGGGAGTCTATGCACTTACTTATCACTAAGTGCAGTTTTGGGGATCAAGCTAAGACTGAGTGAGTTATGCCACGTTACTTCACATCGTTCCTTATCAACGGTAATGTGCAAATCTCCCCCTAATGACGGGGATAACAGTCTTAGTGATGTCACTTTCGCATATCATGCGTTAAATAGATCGCTTGCCAATGTTACTCTATCAAATGATAGGCAAATGATTCATAATCGACTTATGTCCCCTTCAGAGGTCCATATTTTGAACACTATAGTGGCTCAATCAAAATATTAAGCACTCAAACACGTGTTCATATGAGGCGTCTTGCTCATAACCAGTAACCAACTTTTACGCATTTAGTATTTTGAGTGACTATGGGGCTCAAATGGACCAATGCAGCAATATGCAATGTATTGTGACCCCACACAGAAATATATAGTTACGCATCACCAAATAACGCGTGCAATCATTTTCAACCGCTTAAAGTTTCTGTGAGTCCATTTTGGGTCGGAACATAATCAACATTATGTTCAATTTCAATTCTCAAAGTCAAGTAATACAAATCGAAATTTCGATTCTTACTCTTCGACATTATCAAGTCGACTAGACTTTTCAGGATAATCCGGATCATGAGCCATCAACTTAATGATAAGGCTAAGAGTTTGGGAAGTGCTGCATTTATGTGGACAATAATAAAATGTGACCATATTGTCGATATATCAACCATAACCATTTATATTTATGCTCTGTCTTATGGTTGGATAAGTCCACAATAACTTCTTCAATTTTTTACAAGAATTTTACGAGTCCTTTTCGTGATCTTTACACATACTAGTCTTTCAAAGTGAGCATTAGTGGCATGAATTTCGGATTAATCACGAAATATATTCTCAGAGAGAATCCAAATGCGATGCGATTATAAATCAATCATCGTCTTTTGAACCGGGAATATCTCATCCAGTCAATGCCACAATATCAAAATGCTCTTATCAATCGACGACAGACGAATGATAGTACAGACAATCATGTCTTAACATCTAAATCATTTATCATTTCGACGATAGGCGAAATGATAAGCTAACTTTAAATGTTTTAAAGAATGTGGTAGCAACCACTTGAAAGACATTTCAACTCCTCTAAAATACGCTTTTGATCATATTGAATGAAGGCTATGTAAAGAAATTTTAATTCTTTCATGAGCTATTACCAGATAACACTGGTTTTCTCGAATATTTTATAACTCAACAAGTTACGGCAGGACCTACATGAGTATAAGGCCTCATATTTGACAAATCAATTTGGTTTTACCAAAGATTTCGATTTGGAACAACAGGTCCAGAATCATTGTCACAAAGGACTCTTTTAGGCAATTAGTTGGTGAAATTACGTGGTATCCACTATTTCCAGAAAACCAACTTCCCTATAAGTATTGCCTAAAATTTCATAATTTAAAGTTTGGTCACATTTGTTAAAGGAATTTGCTCAAATTACTTTAAATTATTTCGAGAAATTTCATAAATAGGCAAACCATAATCCAAAAGTATGTCCAAATGAAAAAAAAAAACATAATCCAAATGGAAAAACATAATCCAGATGAGCGAAAAATCGGCTCAATGATTTATGAAAATCAATAAAGAAATGTATCAAACTCATTTGAGCCACAAAATCGGTGGTCTCAAGAGTTTCCTTTTAGTTAGCTTTAACCACATTAGTATCAAATTTTCCACCTTTATAATAGTTTTGAACTATTTAAGGAGTAAACGTGCATGACCTTTGTCTTTATAGCATAGAGTTGGCTCCTTGAGCATTATCTCTTGCTTTGAGACAAGATGCCATATTGTTCCTTTCAAGAACTGTCTTGGAGCCACATGTCTTCAATTTTGACAATTGTCTAAAACCTCGCTTGGCTAGACGATTCGTCGGGATCGCGACAGTTCGAGACAAATAACACTTGTCTCGGTTCTCGATTCATGGAAAAAAATATATACGAAGAGCATTAATATCAGACAAACAATTCGTCATTGACCCAATAAGATTAAAACTACTCACCGGGGCAATTTTCTTATCCAATAACAGATGGACGATAAAGGAACATGGTGATTATAAATTCACGCTACTGCTTATGGAATACAATTTCCAAGCTAGTATTTTGGTGAAAGATTGCTCCAATATGTCAATTTCAGACATTTGTTCACCATAGACGTCATCACGTCTCAAATGTGGCGGCGGAATATCATCAACGGCTTATCTTTCATCTCGCGAGTAACAACAAACTCGTGTTTTACTCATTAAAGATGGCATCCAAAAAAAATTTGGCATCATATTTTCACACATCATGGTGACTAACATGTGGTGACGGAATAACATCAACGTCTAAACAGTCATTCGCAATTATGCTTTGCGATTTTCTCATCATAGATGGTATCTAACATGTGTTGGGAGTTGTGGATTAGTTATCATATAAAACGACCGGTTTATATATTTATGTTTTGCACAAGCACAAACTTTGTTTTGAAACGACAGGTTCGAAAATAGTTTTGCTTTTAATGTGAATTGGTTCTCATTGATCGAACGACGGGTCGATACTGAGACACCAATTCGGCGAAACATACATCACATATTAACACATTCGGGAAAATTATTATTTAGTCAACCCATTTCGGTAGCTCTACTTGAACACGACCATGAAAGACAATGAGGGTGGAGGGCACGAATGCCACTTAAAACCCGACCTCATTAGGATATCGACTTCCGCTTATATCTTTCCTAGACATCGTATCCAAATAGGTGAGCGTAGTTGGGGAAGGTTCATAATTTTTCTAACTTAAATGTGAAAATATATGATTTCTCAAATTAACATATCATAAACATGACAGTGATTACATATATAGACGTTGTTACTTTTGATATTTACTAATTATCATCAATCAGCACATAATATATCACAATTTATACTAGCAAGATCTAACTATTATTATTAACCGCCATATGTGAAGATTTTATTCATGGTAATTACAACATGCCAGCAAGTAATATGTTCTTAATTACCAATTAATTCTATATGGTAATTTTAACATGCAAACGGTTAATTTACATGGAAATATATCAATTTATTCAATTAACATGTAATATTTATTCACTTGACTTTTAATAAATATATATGCATGTGGGTGAATATTTGTAGACCGAATATTGACTTTTATAACACATATATACTGTTTTTATACATGTAATATACTACATGGACTGTCTGTGTAATTTCAGCAAACTATATATCTATTTACAGCGTTATTACAGCTCCAGTCCATAATTTCAGACAAGTTTCAGTTTAGTCATTTAGTAATTAACATGCACATCCAATAGTTTCAGTGAATTACAAAACAGTCCTACTGTTTTTAGCTTGTTACATATTTAATCCCACAAATTAATACATGTTTTACAATTACATGATTTCCGATTTACAACCCGATTATATGTCTTTTACTGATTTTGTTTGTATGAAAATACAATTTTACAGTACACGATACATATTACATATCAATATGTTTTTATAGATAGGTTGATCATGTTAGACAGTAAAAATAAAAAAAATCTATCGCGCATATGTTTTTTTTTTTAACAAATACATGCAGTTTGGGTTACTGTGTATGGTCTTATCAACAAATATGATTTTATAATCAACAATATGTGTGTTACGATCATGCTTTAATTATCCATACAAGTAACAAACTCTAATACACGTGAATTATATACCACGGTATATTTATCATGTTTTAGTTATGCATAAAATAATACGTGCAATCACATATATGGAATAAATTAAGTTTTGAATTCGGTACCTTACGCACGGTATGTTGGTGAATGTCGATATAGCAAAACCCTAAAAACCCGGATAAAACTCAAGGTTTATAAATACCCAATATCCGTGCGTTTACCCAAAATCTTCAATATACGCGAGCGTATATCCTATTCTTCCGAACAAAGTGCTGATAACGTGTTGTGTGACATATTTGCTATGTATATAAATATAGGGAGAGAATACAGAGACAGACAACATGACGAAGTGTTTATTGAGTATACAGAGATATATAAGGGACCGCTAACTCTGTCTGTATAATAGAATGTATGGTTATATACGGTAGAAAATAGAAAGATAGACTCAAGTCCGGCCAATAATATGGTAAAACACTTCAAAATTAAATAAAACAAATTTATCTATTCATTCTCGTCACAATTTCTAATTTTTAATTTCTAATTTCTAAAAGCGATACAGAGTACGTTTTTCTCTTTCTTTTACTTTCCCAAAAAAAATACAATTTATGTTTGTATCTCTTTTCTTAAACAAATCAGCACAATTCTCAATCTTTAAAAGGTAACACAACAGCTAAATTTACTTAGTTTATCTCAGCTATTTCATCAAACACTTTCTGTGCATATATATACACATAGTTTAGTCATTTTGCACCTTGTATTTTTGTAAAAAAAGGAAAAAAAATGTTGGCAAGTTTTAGAAGAAAGTTATCTCTAAACTTATTCAACCTTCCACTTTTTACCCATTGTATTGAACAAACTCATTTTATTAAACGTAAACCCATCACCGTGCCGAACCCTTTTTTATACCCTTTTGGTTGCACGAAAAAGGCCGAAAACCCTTCAAGATTCGTCTTGTACACGCACTTTTGTTCTTATACGAATGTTAACCGAGGCTATGAGAGCGAATTTGATGAAAACGGTGTTGCCTGTGAAAACGACGATTCGTTAAAGAAAGTTAGAGACGGTAACGATAGTCTTGCTCGGGATGTAAATACTGTTTTGGGTATACTAAATGACCGGAAATATAGTAAATTGGAGACGAAAAACAAGCTCGATGAGTGTGGAAGTGCTAATGTTTCGACGGAGTTGGTAATAGATGTTTTGTCGCAAGTCCGTAACGATTGGGAAAAAGCTTTCGTCTTTTTCTTGTGGGCTCAGAAGAAACCGTGTTATACGCATTCTTTGCGTGCGTACCATTCGATGATTTCTATTTTAGCAAAAATGAGAAAGTTCGACACTGCTTGGGCTTTGATCAATGAGATGAGGGGTCTTGCGACGCCTCATACGCTTCTCATCATGATCAGGAGGTATTGTGCCGTTCACGAGGTGGCAAAGGCCATAAACACTTTTTATGCTCATAGGCTTTTCAAATTTGATGTGGGTGAGGATGAGTTTCATGGTCTCTTGTCGGCTCTTTGCCGGTACAAAAATGTGAAAGATGCCGAGCATCTTCTCGTTTGCAACGAAAAGGTTTTCGCTTTTAGTACTAAGAGTTTTAATATTATCCTTAATGGGTGGTGTAACGTCGTTGGTAATCCACAGGAGGCTAAGAGGATTTGGAGGGAGATGGAAGAGAGAGGAGTTGCTCGCGATGTTATCTCGTACTCTAGTATCATCTCTTGCTTTTCGAAACACGGTAACCTCTTTGAGGCTCTCAAGCTTTTTAATCAGATGAAGGAACTTGATATTGCTCCAGATAGGAAAGTTTATAATGCAGTTATTCACGCTCTTGCTAAAAAGAGGCTTGTAAAGGATGCTTGTGATCTGTTGAAAACAATGGAAGAGAGTGGTATTGCTCCAAACGCTGTCTCGTATAACTCATTGATTATGCCCCTCTGTAAATCGGATAGATTAAATGAAGCGAAATATGTTTTTGATAAAATGTTGGAGCGTGGTATTTCCCCTTCGGATCGTACATTTAACGCCTTCTTTCGTGTTCTAAGATCAAAAGAAGAGGTTTTTACCCTTTTGGAAAAAATGAAGAAGATGGCAGTATTTCCATGTAATGATACTTACACGATGCTCATTAGGAAATTTTTGAGATGGGGCCAACTCGATTATGTCTTACAACTATGGAATGAGATGAGCAAGCATGGTGGCTCAGATAGGAGCGCTTATGTTGCATTAGTACACGGGCTCTTTTTGAATGGTGAGTTAGACAAAGCGTATAAATATTACGAAGAAATGAAGGGAAAAAATTATTTGCCAGAAGCTGAGTTAGACAACTTACTGTCAGGTAGAACCAAATCGCAAAGAGGCTGAGATTAATTCTGAAGATGCAACATTTGGAAGAAGCCCATTTGTTATGTCTAGTAGATATCCTGCTTTTAGTGGTTGAAAGAGCATGGAGTTTCTTGGCAGGACTTCTGGCGAAATTACTCCCACTAATGGACCCGATCAGGTTCTCATTGAATAGTGGATCAGGTGATTGTAATGACCCTATAACACGAGCACTCCTATTTGTTCGTTATCACTTGATGTTTGTCTTTTACTTGTGCTATAATTTTAACAAGTGACGTTTGCCACACTAGTAAACGGATATTGCAACATGAACCGTGGCGGAGCTAGGATCAGTAGATGGAGGGGCTCAATTTTAAAATTTCAATATGTGGGTGGGTGGGTGGGTGGGGGGTGCTAAATAGTTATTTTTTGTTAAAAAAAATTGCACTGTAAAAAAATGTTTTTTGAAATATGTGGGGGAGGGGGGAGCTGTAGCCCCTACCAGCCCCCACCTATCTCCTCCCCTGAAAGTAGTTTACCATAGTTTCATGGATCATTTTTTAATTCATGTCTACTGTAGTAATGAAGCTAATCCCCACGAATCTATTAATAACTCAAGCTAAGACCTCCATCTTCTTATATATTTTCCATCAGTCCGAGATGTCATACCGACACTTTGCTCTGGTCTGAAAATGAAAATTTGAGATCTCGATTTATAACATATCTATATGTTTTTTTATTAACAATGTTCACATGTTAGCTGCTACATGTACTTGATTCTATATAGTTTTTTGCTATATAGTCAGTGTATGAGCCACATGTACTTGATTCTATTGTTTTTTACCTTCCTCAAAGAAAGGAAAGTTAAAGGGGACAAAAATATGTTTGATGCCAATAATTTTGACACACGTCATACTGTTAGGATAAATCGTGCTATAAATTTGTAATTTAATGTCTGTGCCCTTCTATGTGGTCAGTGGTTGGCTCTACGAATTGTAGGTATTGGGTGCATCCAGTAAGGATACGGGTGCTACGATCATATGATGTGAAAAAAGTTACCTCGAGGCTCTAGATTATCCACCAAATCAGAAGGAAAAAAAAGGGATCAAACTTCACCATTTTTTAGGGAAACATTAATTATCGCTTATCATCAAACTTTATCAAATGGAAAGGAAGCAAGCGTTATGTGTAAGTACTTGCTCAAAAATAAAAACAAAAACATTATCTGTCATATCATTTTTTCTTATTGTTATTTTATCTTTTCCATTACAACATTTAAGAATAGGTACAGACATTATAATAGTAGGCAGTTATTAATTTTACTCAGCTGAATAATTGATTTTAGGTGGTGAGAATTGGTGGAAGAAACTCAGCTTTCTTGCCAAGAACACGGGCTTTTGTATCAGGGAAGAACTCAAACCCCGGTAATATAGAAACGGACCCGTTTTCAATTATCGAGACTGGGTAGCGTAGCAAGTGTGCCCGAAGGTCTTCATTAGAAGATTCGCTAGTATATTTTTCCCAATTTATATCAGCTATCTTGTTTACTTCTCGGACACATTCCAAACTTTCTGGATGTAGGAATGCTCCTTCTGCTTCTCCCAGGTGCTCATACCTGTTTCAATTATTTTTTAAAGTTTAGTCTGTTAATAGAAATGAGGCTGTGATTATATGCACCAAATCAAAGCACTGAATGACTCATAATATTTTTAAAACTATTTGAAACATTGCATTCATACTTAAAGATTCTAATATGTTTAAACTTTTGGCATAGACATGAACCATCATATATTCATAGCTTATGATTGGAAATGAATGCATCTCAATGGGAAATGGGGCCTAAATTACAATCTTAAATGCACTAGCCTATCACCGGAGAGGGTAACGCTTACAACTGTATGACAGCATGAACTCGTTAGTTTACTTCTTTATGAATATAGCATAACAAATAAACATTAATATGGATACACTCCTAAGAACTTTCATACCATAGGGCCATTCGGAAACCGTAAATCTGTCCTCTAGCAGGTTGATTTGTGGCCAAGTGGTATGGCTGAAAGGCTCCCATTGCAATCTCGGAGTCCCTTGAACCTTCCATTGATCTTTGATTGATATTGGCAGAACCAATTATTATGTATTCGTCATCAACTGGAAAATAAAATTTAATACACAATCAATTATTTCATGCCTTGTAAATGACTAAATGGTGAACACCATGTTGCAAGGATACGAGTTAAAGGCACAAATTGTACTTATTGTAGAATTGTGTGTTCAGCCAACTGATTATAGCAGAGGTATAAGACACTTCTAATTTACGTTCTTAATCATACGAGATTTGCTGTTAGTATTTAACGATCTATGATACACTTTAATTGGCACAAAAAAGAAAAGAGAACTTAAGAAAAACTATTCCAAATCACATTTGGTTATAAATAAGTTTGGAATCATGCACAACAAGGGGCCAGCTATCGACATCAATTGAAATGTACTTCGAGAATTCTTGCTGTTTGTGCTTTTGTTGTTTTCCTTTATCTCTTTGAGATATATATACTTTTTAAGCTAACAAGATTCAAATAATAGTACTAAACAGATAATTAAATAGAAAAGTTCTCTTAAATCTTGTGCAAATTTTTGAATAAGTGTTACCGTACCTATCATCATCTTAGCATGAACATAGATCATAAATCGCCTCGCCATTTGAGCTCTGCTATAATCAGATTCTGGCTCTGGTTTCTCGACTGGTGTATATTCGCCCATCTTTTTAATTTCCCGATTCCCAAGGCAGAAGAATGTCAAATAATCTCTCACATCAGCATTCAACCCTTTCACTTGAATAGCTTGAGCAATATCTTTATACATCATCTCCATTGTTCTCCTTTGCCAATCTAATATTGCTTGAACAGATTCACTTTCTGGTATTCCCTCGGGCCACATTGGTATCACTACATACACAGTGAATCTCTCCCCAGCTTCAATTTTACTAATAATCTTCAGTGAAAGCTCTTTCGGTATCAAATGTAGGGCTCCTATGTCATCATCTCTTATATCGTTTGATTTCCACCCATATGAGCTTCCAAGGAAGTACTGGTTTTCAATGTATATAAAACTTTTAGCTCTTCGAATTGCATTTATATACGCATCTTGTATACTTCTATCTATTATGTTGTCTTTTCCGCTACTGAGCCCTATTTTTGCTGCCTCCGCAGGTGTGTTAGGAAATCCATTTGCAGCCCCATTGTCAATAGATCGGAATATCTGAACCTTCCATGTGTCTGGGTCTTGTGACAAAGTGGCAGGTGATGGTCGGCTAATAGACATATTAAGTTCTCCCATGGTATACAAGTATTCGTTTCCTACTTGTTTATTCCATCTCTGTTCAAAATTATAAAGCACATCCCAAGCAACGGGGCCCTCGAGCTTGCAGTGAATATCATGCCAGGGTTCTCTCGGCCCACCTTTTTGTATCGATGATCCTGTGAAATTAGGCTGATGAAAGTCGTTTAAATGAGTCGTGTCTAAAGTTCTAAATAACGAGTGATCGGGAGTATCGTACCTCCCATCGCAAAGGTCGATCCCGCCTACGAAACTCACTATCCTTCTTTTTTGTTGTCCTAATCCTCTGAAATTCTGTGCTTCACTATCTACTATTATTGTCTTTTGATGGTGAGTGAACATAGTTGAGACCTCGAACCCTTGCACGTAGCTCCTTTTAGCACCAGGGTTACGAGGGCATAAGTAGCAATGAACATTTGTGTTACGAAAATAATTTGCTGTTTCCTCATCATGAGTCGACATTAACCCGTCTCTTTTGAATGGCTCGGATGAAGTTCTATCATCCCACACAAGCATAAGAACTCTAACTCCCTCGTCTGCCTTCTTTATAAGCAACTCTCCCAGTGTAATGATCCCTTGTGGCCTTGGCCTTTTGGTATCTCTAACTAAGGTGATTTTCGTGTATACGGACCACCCAGCGATGTATATGAGATGTTTGGCATTTGTGATCGCGTCGTACACATCTTCCCAACATCTGTTAGGCTCATAAACCTTGCCACTCGAAAGAATAAATTTAGGAATAGTTGAGTCAAGTATATGAGCGTCTTGGTATAACGTAATTTTGCACCCCTCTCTCTGGTTGAAAAACGTGTAAGGTACCCCTTCGAATAAAGGACTTTTAATTCCTTGAGACCAATTCTTATCCTGAGAAACATAGGAAAATCCTACGCTGATGTGGATTCTAGAGTTTTTGCTTATTGGGTCGCCTCCTTCGTCCATGATTTGAATCCAGGTGTCGACTGCCCTACCACGTAGAATTTGCTCAACAGGCAAATATGCTCTTCCAATCAGCGTTGCGCTAATAGGGTTAGCGTTTTTTACGGTAAATACTATATTGGAAATTGTATGAGCGCAATAGATACGAAATGACTCGTACCAACGGGGGTTGGAGGGTTCATTTTCGATCATACGAGTCCTCCCTACGCGAGCTCCATCTAGATCAACAGTTGCATAGAGTTTGGATCCGACAACCTATTTTAGATTCATGGTGATGGGAAAACTTTATAAAAGAAATGTTACATGTATCCCAGTATGTGTATGTACAGTGTGTAGGGTAGTGGAACGATACCTCAGGGCGGCAAAGCAACAACTTTGTGATGCTGGATAAGACTCTTTTGCCAAGGTTTTGTGGATTCGCAGTCTATACAAGTCCAGTTGTATGAAAAGATAATAAAATTGAAGAAAACCTTCAAACATGTCATATTGAAAGAGTAAAGACCCATAATGTGCTATGCTTTAGGAAATAAATATTGTATATACTGTTTTTGGCTTTAAACTTTTTTTTTTCTGTTTCTTTAAATAATTTTTGTGGTAGGCTTTCAGTTATTATTCCCAAAAAACACAATCTACAAAACATTTAGGATTGTTTGGTTTAAAACTCATCGCCAAATCACTTAACCAAACCAAATGATACTGTATAAAGATTCTAGCTTATTAATTCAGAATCTTATAAAAGAATAGCCAGGCAATCAATAAGCTTGTAGGTTTCCGTTCCCTTTTCTTGTTCATCCTTAATCGGAACATAACCAGTATCATTTCGCACGACGTTGTTTCAAATTAGAAGCGGTCGTAGTTATTATAATGTGAATTTCATTTTGTCAGAAAAATAAATTAAATGAGTAAATTTGTTTTGCATAATCTGCCCTTAAATTTTTTATTTTTATACTTCCTATAAGTGAGGAGCATTGCATTTGAGCTGACCCATGGTTGCAATTCAAAGGACTGATAGAATTTATATAACTTCGTATTTTGACAACTAAGCAAAATGACAACAATTTGTGCTCAAACAAAATTTTAAAATGCATTAGGCCAGGTTTATAAAATTGACGACTTCATATTTATAGTCATAAAGCACTCACTGTATGTTTAATTGTTTATTGTTTAATGCCACACCTACTCGAAAAATTAGTCAACAAATAACCATCTCAGAATGGTCTTTCTACTGGAGATGATTTATCAACCATGTTATTAATACATATCTTATCTGTATCTTTTTGCATCTTTTTAGGTTTTGTTCCCTGCTTATCAATTATCAAATTTCAGCCTGGTGTAATTTCCTAAAAGTTATCAGCATTACCAAATTTCGAGTAATCTTTGATCTTTTGTGATATTTTGTTTTGAGTTTGATTATGGCGTAGCTTCAAAGAATTGAATAATTGTGACTCCTTTTAATTTGGCTTCGTATCATACAAATTACTGAAGAACGATTTGGTATAAATTTGGTTCAGCAAATAACGATTTTAGTAGGTCCTTTAGATTCCAGACTAAAATCTTGTTGTATATAAAGGTTTCTACAGAGGGAGCTGGATATCATACTATATATATGAGGTCCAAACCAAATGTGTGTTTTGGGTGTTGGGTCATGTATATGATTATTATAAATTTAATTATAATTTCACGTATTTGATGGTTTGTTTTCTTCTCTTGATATATATAGTTCTATAAACTGTAGCCTAATTTTCAGTATTGAACAATTGATCTCCCCCTTGTGGAAAAATTTAAGTTTCACTTTCTTCCCGATTTTTGCTGATCATGTGAAACTGGTATCTTTATTTTCTATATAACAATTCCTGTTTGTGCTCATTAGACAATCGTTTAAAATATGTTTGTATAAGAACTATAAGTTGACTGTTTGATTAGGGTGGAAAATTATATTTGTGAATATTAAGTTGAATTTGAAGACTTCTGATCCATTGATCTAAATTAAACAGTTATGGAATTTGCAAACCAAATTATGGATTTGGATATCCTTTGATATAACATGAATTTGGTTTGAAATTTGTTGAGTAATGTGAATATCTTTTTTGAGTTTGTTTTCGAGATTGAACATGTTTTTCTTCTTTGTTTACTGAATATATTGGACCTTTGTGAACAATTTTGAAGTTTTGCGTATTTTTATTTTGCAAAGTTTAGCTGTTAATGTATATATTATGTCTTAACTGTTTGAAATTATTAATTTAGGCATATGTGGTATATATATATTATGACACTTAATGACCTACTTTTACAACTTTTTACAGTGGGTATTATTTAACTAGGAAAATAATTTGTTATCGTTACATCAAGAATCAATAGAAACGCGAATAATGAGTAATTAAACCAATTCCTTAACCGGTTATTCGTCCTGTGAGGTTCTTATAAGTTATTTATAACATTGTCTAATTATCACAGTAAAATATGTTTTTAGATATAATAATTATTTAGTACAGTATATTAGTTATACTCTGTCTAAAAGTTTAGAATTATTATTATTATTATTTCGCATGTTGTTTCGAATTAGAAGCAGTCATAGTTATTATAAATTTATAACATGGGAAATACTAAAATTTTCCGCGACATATATTAATTAGCTTCAATTTACTATATTAAATGTGAGAATGTCATTTATTTACTTGAGTGAGAAATGTTTTAACAAATGCAAATAACCCCCTGAAACTATAGGTCATTTTCAAATAACCCATAGGAACTATCAATTATTACAATTAACCCCAGAAACTATCAAACTTTTTTCAGTTTACCTTCAATGCCATATTTTAAATTATATGACTTTATGTTCGATGATCCGTTTTGGTTGAATTTTCATTTATTTAATCAATTATCTGATATTCATGCATGTCAAGAATTTTTTTACGGAATGACACAAGAAATTAGTTTTTCTAACTAAGACAAAATTATTTTTTTATAAAGTCTCTTCTGAATTTCTGATAACTTTTTAAAGATAATTGTTATCTTAACTCGTATGCATTAAGAATTGATAGTTCATGTGGGCAATTTGCAAATGATGGATAGTTCCAAGGGGTAATATGCATTTTACTCAGTATAAAATAATCATGTGTGTACGTACGTACGTACCTTGGGACATAAGTTATAATATCCGCCTCCATAATTTAATCTGTCAATCTCATAAATGGTTACGTTAAGTATTCCATGGACCAAATGCTTATTCTTATTCATTGCCTTAATTTCCTGAAAAACACTTGCAAAAATAGCTGTTTAATAAGACATGTTTATGAATATTTAATTTTGAACCCATGGTGATAAGTTTTTGACATGATAAAATGATGAAAAGGTTGGTACTTAATTATAAAAAAAAAAAAATCCGGATTTTAAAACACTTTTAAAGATTAGTACATATGTTACATGATGCTACTACATGATGTTACTTATTTTTACTCTTTGTTTTTATCTTTGATGCTACATAATGTTACATTATATGTACCAAATTTTAAACAAGACTTGAGAATTCGGGGTTTTGAAAATTAAATATGTTTCTATATACTAATATTCTCCCTTTTGAAATTATGTCATCAACTGGAGAAATTAATTAACAAAAGATAACAAAACTTATTCAAATGAAATTGGCCTGGATTAAAACTATGTTGATCGATATATAATTATGGAAGAGAGTGGCGATTATGTCTACATTTACTGCAGTATATACGTACATCATCCCTGCTATCTATATACTGGGGAAATTTCTTTAATAAAATATAAAATGAAAGAGTAATAACTTATAAAATGTTAGGATTTACCTTTAACTTTACATAACTTTTGTCAACTGTTATTTAAACCGAGTTATGCAACTTACGTACTTTTCAATGATTTATTTAATGACACATACTCTCGTCTCTAAACAAGCCGTCGTGTTATGAAAACTCTGTTATTAAAGGATTTGAAATTTTTAATCCTTGAATTCAACACAAACCACAAAGTTCAGATATAAATACAAATTCAACAAAAAATGTGTCAAACATCAAAATCTTCAAACAAAAACCATTTGTATTTAAAAAGTGAAATTATAATTGTAATTGAATTGGTTTAACTAACAAAAAATGGCTATTCCCAAAAAATTAAAATGAGAGAAAAAATTTAAAAAGTAAATTGAGCACTTATTTTGATACTTTAAAAATGTAAAGCATAACACTAAAATAAGAATAAAGAGAGTAGTTAATTTATAAGGTTTTCAGATGCATATATTATATATTATATACTTTTTAAAAAAAGGATATACATATATTATATACCAACCATTTATATGACAATTTACCTGAAATATGTGAGAGGGATGAATAAATGGGGATAACAAAAACGATAGTTTTATGAAAGTATGCATGGTTCTTTATGGCTTTATAGTTTATGTAATACATTTCAAGGAAGAATCTAATGAGAGACTTTGTTTACAAGAAAGCGATGACCTTTCATAAAAACAATTCCATCGATCCATCTTTAATTAGAAAGTTTAAATCCATTTGCCTAATTTATGTAGAGATATATACTAAAGCACATTTACTTTTCGTGTACTTTTTGTACATCCTCATTTTAGGATTTTATTGAGGAATTGATACTTAATTTGATCAACAATACTGCACCGGGTTTACCGTTTACTCTAACGGTGTAAACCGAGGACCTTTGATAAAATCATACGCTGTCCGACAATCTATTTTTCACGCAAAGTAGAAAAGACAGGGTAAACTTCTTTATTGATTATAACATGCATGAAAAATAAAATAGCTAATACTTCTAATAAAGTGTAAAAATGCAAAGTGTAATGAGAAAACGTGGCCTTAAAAGAAAATAGTGCAGCAAATAATTGCAAGACTTGAAAGATATAACAATAACATAAGTGACTGATCAACCCGACTACGCCGGCTAGCCTGACTCTAACATTCTGGACCTAAATATGATGTTACACGGCCGAATAGCACGTGCTAGACAAAGCCAAAAACTAAAAACTGATGGACCAAAAATGTAATTCAAAAACGATGAAATAATATAACTTCAAAGATAATATTCAATATCTGCTTATTTCAATAACAACCCCTGAAATCCAAAACTCAACCACAAGCTTATTATTCTGAAATCTCGAAATATAAAACAACGTCTCAAATTCAAAACTTGGTTTAAAACCTTATTAGCAACGAAAAATAAAAGAAAATGCTAGAAGGTCTGGCTGGTTCCCAACTATCTTAACTCTGACTTCTTAGAACCTGTAAACCTGAAAAAGTTATAAAAACAAGGGTTAAGCTAAACGAGCCTAGTGAATAGTATACCTTGCAAGATATAATATATAACAGGGACAAAAATAGGTTTTGTTCTTTTTATTTCTTCTTCGAAAACAATGTTTTAAAGTTTAATAAAAATTTCCCAAAACATTTACTTAATAAAACTGTAAAAAATGAATAGATAAATCATTTAGCGGTGTGATCAATACGATAATATAATGAGAAATTAAGATGGATTCAGACTTCCTGAATCTCTTTATTCTGTTGGACTCAGACTTCATGGTTCTCTTTATTCTGTGGAATCAGACTTCCTGATTCTCTTTATTCCGTGTACTTGGACTTTCCAAGTATCTGTCTATAGATTTAATTCACAATTATAATAAAGTAAAGATCACTACAAAAAAATAACTTTCTTTAAGGCTTATACTTTCATCGACGTATACTCATATCTTTCCTGTTTTATAATTGTAATTGAATTGGTTTATAACCAATTTACCGTACCGACCCACTGACTATTTTACTTAGAACTCTAAAGGCCATCGACTATTTTTATCAGCTAACAACAATCTGATGAGACTGACTTATACAAACTTACAATGTTATAATGTAATATAAAGGCAATACCTAACATAAATTTAAGGTCTAAGAGGTCATGTAAGATTATAAGTTATATCAACTATAAGCACGATTTTAACTAAGTAATTATGAGAAAATATAAGGACAATCATTACTTGCATAGAAGGCTAATGATGTTCAATTTGTCGGTTCATTTCCTCTTGATAACTCAACCCATTTAGTTACAGTATATATATAAATGCAGCTTATGTATAATCACAAAAATAGGTTATGTTGAACTTAGAGTTCAATAATTGATTTTGATTATAACGTTGATTATGTTTTTAATGATTTTATGATTTCTCTATTTTCGATGATATAATGCTTGTCTTTTCCAAAAGTAGGAAATGAAAATTTCAGAACGCCAGAAAGATAGAGCACAGAAAAACGAAGCCACAGGTTCAAGCGGAACCAAAATCGGAGCTAAAAGGAAGGAGTTACGGGCTTTTGAAGATTAACGTGAAAACAGAGAAAACTGAAGAAACGACCGATCGTCTGTACAAAAACGACCGATCGTTTTTGTACCAATTTCTTCCAGAGAGTTCACAAGAAAAATGACCGATCGTTTTCAGAAACGACCGATCGTTTTCTGGAAAACGACCGATCGACTGTAGAAAACGACCGATCGTTTTCTGCAGATTTCGAAAATAGCTTTTCAGCTTATTCTGGAAAGTTGCTTAAAACCTCTGAATAAAAGCCTCAACCACTGCCAACGGTCATATACAGAAAAACAGACTTTGGTGATTATATAAACCAACCCAATTCACTTTCCAAAGACACCAATTACATCAATTGCTCCCATAATCAATCATTCAACCTCTCTCATATACAAAAACCCAAAATCACCATTTTGGTGAAAGATTTCGAAAAGAGAGAAATTGAAGATAAATCGATACAAGCTCCAACAAAGATCAAACATCATCGAAACCACAAATTAGCTTAATTAAGAAGCAATCAATTGTGGGTGTTGTTTTAATTTTCGATAAAATTGTAAAGAGTGTTTTATAAGCTCATTGTGAGTGAGTGCTTGGGTAGAAAACTCATAGATTGAGGGGGAGTCATTGACTCATTAGACGTGTACGCTTGCACTTGAATCAAGAGTAGAAACCTCGGGTAGAGGGTGAGCCAATCGGTCAATTGAGCTCGATAAGGATTTGTAAAATCGGAAAGAAAAATTATAGTGAAATACTCGGTAGTACCGAGGAGAGGACGTAGGCCGTTTGCCGAACCTCTATAAATCTTGGTGTCATCTTCTTTCCCTAGCTTTTACTTTCCGCAAATATTTATTATTGCTTATTTTCTTGCTTGCGTTTAGTAATTCTAGCAATTCATTAATTCTTGTTAAAACGCTTAAGGTTAGAATTTCATAAGTTGGGTTAATAGTTGTGCTTAGATTTTAATTAGGCGAAAAGCGCCATAAAACTTATTCACCCCCCTCTAAGGTTTAGCCACCCGGGCCAACAGGTTACTTTCAATAGTTGCAAAATATCAAGAGTGACAAGTATATACTCAAGCAATAAGAATCATATACCAAGTTCATCCCCATATAGTCATATATCAATTAGTTGTCTTTAGTTACTGTACTATCATTTTCTTTTACTAATCTTTTATATAGTGATGAGACTAAGGCATGTTTGGATAAGCAAAACATTAGCAGCAGTGACGATATATGACAAGTAAGCAGCTTAAAACTTAGCTTAAAGAGCTGCAAGTGACGATATAAAGTATGTTCCGAGAAACAAACAGATTTACAAATAAGGATATAAACATTAATCTAGCCTACAATTGTACAAGTTCATATAGTATCCTATCAGTAGCATATGTTATGGTTATTGTGCAACTCTTGTCTTTAGAACTAAGGCATGTACAGAACATCAAATTAGTCATTTAAGCTTAGTACTTTGCAGCAAACTTAGCATATATTCATAATTAATTGATCTGCAACTAGTACGTTAATCAAGTATAGTATCGATAATTAACCAACCAACTGCGCATGGTAGATCTAATCATTTAAAGCTAATTGCAATGTAAATCTAATTTATCAACCAGACCTTACTAATTTATTTATGTTGAACGTAGAGTTCAATAATGATTTTGATTATAACGTTGATTATGCGTTTAATGATTTTACGATTTCGATGATATAATGCTTGTCTTGTCCAAAAATAGAAAACGTATATTTCAGGTCTTTCAATGAAAGAGCATTCGTTTACGAAGCCAACGGTTCAAGCGGAACCAAAATCGGAGCTAAAACGATGAAGATACAAGCTTTTGAAGAAGTCCGAAAAACTGCCAGAAGAACAGTCGACCGATCGACTGGACAAAAACGACCGATCGTTTTTGGTCCAAATTCTTCCAGTGAGCAGGTCGAAAAAACGACCGATCGTTTTTCAGAAACGACCGATCGTTTTCTGGAAAACGACCGATCGACTGTAGAAAACGACCGATCGTTTTCTGCAGTTTTCGAAAACAGTTTTTCAGCTTATTCTGGAAAATTGCTGTTAAAACTCCCAACGGTCATATCCAGCAAAAACAGACTTTGCTGTTATATAAACCACCCCAATCTCTCTCCTAAATCACCAATTACAATATCTATTAACATCCTTCAACCCCTCTCATAAAAACCCTAAAATCACCATTTTGGTGAATATATTCGAGAAAGAGGGAAATCAAAGAAAAGGAGATTCAAGCTCGATCATCTTCAACAACTCACCAATTAGCTTTTTAAGAAGCAATTAGAATAGTGAGTGTAGTTACATTTTTGTAACAAAATTTGTATCGAGTATTTTATAAACTCAATTTTTGTAAGCGAGTGATCGGGTAGAGGCTTTGTAAGCAAGTGAAGCTTAAAAGCTCTAGGTCTTTTCATTCGGGTACTCATAAATTGAGGGGGAGTCGTAGACTCGTAGACGTGTACTCTTGCACTTGTATCAAGAGTAGGAACCTCGGGTAGAGGGTGAGCCAATCGGTCAATTGAGCTCGATAGGGTTTGTAAAATCCGAAAGAAGAATTATAGTGAATTACTCGGTAGTACCGAGGAGAGGACGTAGGCCGTTTGCCGAACCTCTATAAATCTTGGTGTCATCTTCTTTCCCTAAACTTTTACTTTCCGCAACTTTATTATTGCTTATATTCTTGGTTGCGTTTATGATTTCTAGCATTTCATTAAGTATATTAAACGCTTAAGTTTAGAATTTGCATAAGTTGGGTGTTAGTTGTTTAGAATTTTTAATTAGGCGAAAATCGCCATAAATCTTATTCACCCCCTCTAAGGTTAGCCGCACTCGGGCCAACAATTTAGTTTTTGAAACTACAGCTCAACTAGATTCCAATTTATGATCTCCTGCAAATATGTTTTACTAAATTTTCTAAGAGACGAGCTAGTAAAAGACAAGTTCATAAAACAATTCAACCAGAAAAAGTTACTTAACCATATAACATGCTGTGCAATTTAACATCAGGGAGTTATCATATACCTTCCATTGAAATAAAATTTTGAAAATATAAAAAGAAAAGCCTATTATGTGATACTTACCTATGTGTTCCTGGTATCTTAATCAAAAGCTATGAACATAAAACCAATTATATTACTTAGCCTCAAAGCAGTTATTACATAGAAAAAGGTTTGAGAATGATTACCTCTAGTGGAAAGAACAGATGTTTGAATTGGCCCCTAGCCTTCTCTTTTTTTTCGATTATATATCTATATATTCTCTCTCACTCTCTACTGCTATATCTCTCTCTGTTCTTACAGGGTTATAAGTACTGATGATGATAAAACGGATAAATAAATGAAAAGCCTAACCCTCACCCTTAGTCTGCGTTATAACTTATAAGTATTTATGACATAGTTTTCAGTTTTCCTTTCCTATTTATTCCTATACATAAATTCAATTACGTGAACTACATAACCAGTTCTTCAATTTCCCTATATTTAGGCCCAGTTCTGCGAATTATTGTATTTTACTTTTAACTACCGATTCATAAAAGTACTCACTTCCAGTTCTAACAACATTAATTAAAATAAAATAAAAATCGCCTCGATAAACTAGAGAAAATATAAAATAAAAATACGGGTTATAACAGTGACATGTTAGCTGGTCTTGATCCAACTCCAACACTCGCAATCGATCTTACCCTCAAGTTTGGTCTTGACTTCCTTTTTCGGCTTCTTTTCCCGTGATAGAACATCGACTATGACATGAACTTTTCCCACTTTGGAAGTAATTTTATAATTGAAGCCGGCCAACTTCGATATCCACTTTTTTTTTTGCTCTGATTTTATAATCTTTGGTCTAACAATTGGCATAAGCTATAGGGATCAATTCGAATTGTAAAACGATGCCCCACCGAGTAAGTACGCCACAAATGCGTTGTGTCACATGTATCTTCGCTCAAGACCACCATCGGGGCCTTTCTGCAAAAGCACATCTTACCACTTCAACCCATGAAGCATTTGTTTATAAAAAGAAAAATCAGGTAATATTAAAACTGGCATTGTGGTGGTAGCAGCCATTTTTACCAACTCAAACGTCACATCTGTTGTTGTCGTCCACTTAAACTGGTATTTCACAATATTCGATAGTACCATGTACGTCGAAACCCCCCACAAAGCTGTAATCGATGTTGGCCGCTACCAACGAATTTGAATGAATATTTATTAGATATGTATAATAAAATTTGAGGGCATTCTTGTCTCATAAATTTACATATGTATCAAATCTTAAAAGAAATTTAAGAATTCGGGTTTTCGGAGATTATATCTCTTTTTATGTACTAATTGGCGAATCTCCCCAAGAAATATAGAGAAAAATATATGTAAAGAAAAAGAGATTAGCAAAAAGGTTCTTATTTATTCACTTCAAAACATCACCACCAAACCTTCCACGACGTCATCCCATTATCTTTCAATTTCCGACAACTCGGCCTCGCCCCTTAACTCATACACTGCAAGTGCAATTTCCGAATACCCGAGTTAATTATAAGGCCCATGTTTAATTTTAACAAAGTTATATTTTTTTTCAATCATTAAGGTCCTTTCTCGATAAACATTAAAAAAAAGGTTGAATTGCGAAAGAGCACATTGCCGATAAAAGAAAGAAGCTAATAATACGGAATAACAGTTGGTTATGACTTGTTAAATTTGACAAGTCCTTTAACAATATTAAATTTATTGGCTACTTTAACATAACTATTGTGAGAAAGTATTTTTTTGTTAAGTAAACATTTTATGTAAAAAAATGACTATGTAAACAAGTGACTTAACATACTAATTGTAGATGGTCTTATTTGGGATATGAAAACTTGAAAGACTCTTTTAGGCCACCGGACTCCATTTATTTCATTTAATTAACAAAATGTGAAAAATTATGCCACATGACGAACAAAGAGCATTCATGAATAAGTACTTCCACATTCTGTTACAACGGTTTACACAATTGAAAAAATATCCACCAGCATGTGAAGGTTCACAAGCAGAATAATTCATTGCTATACCAGGTTTAGTAGACCAATTTACCAATATTCGTTTAGTAGTTCAACTAGTTAAAATCATAGTTACTAGGATGAGAATAGAAGTGGAGACGAAACAATAAACGACAACGTGAAACAAATAGAAAATTTACATCCAAAATAATGAGAAACGGTAATGAGAAGCGGGAAAGCAGCACTCTTCAACCTAATTTATTGGCATGATTAATGGTTGTAAAATGGGATTTTTGAAAAAGCAGCACACTTTGACTGTACTTCGTGTCATAATCAATACTAGAACAGAGCAACACAAACTTTAAAATGAGGTCAATGCAGGTAAACCAGTAAGAATGTTAATAACATTTCTATATAGAAAGATACATAGATGTTCAAAGAAAACTCCAGTTTGGTTTGTGGGTAAGTATGAACATAAAAGTGTAAGTTACATACAGATGACAGATAGTAACACTTAACTCCTAAAGCGGCAGAGTGGCCTTCCGTACCAAAACATCAAAATCCCAAAATGAAATTCCCGGTCACATCCGATCAGCTATATACCTTACAAGTGAATTAATTGGCTTAGTAAAGTCGAGATTAGTAGAACCCCTCATCCGAATCTTGATCCGAGCAAGATAATCAACCGCTATCCAAGAAAAGCTAAACATTAACGTCTCTCCACCACTAGCACTGTCACCCGACTTTTGTAAATCCAATGACTTTTGCACCCAATCCGGGTGGTAGCTCATCTGGTACCATGCTGAAGCCTTCTGCTCGTACTTTTCATTCTTTTCTTTTTCCGAAATTTTATCAAAACCTGGTCCCATATTCTCAAAAACTTGCCTAAACTCTTTCCGAAGGGCCTTATAAGCGTGCTTGAGCTTCTCTTCAAGGTCCCCCCTTTTTCTGCTGTTGTGCTTAGGCATTGACCATATTTGTCCAGTTACAACCTCCTCTTCGCGGTTCACTTTGTATTGCCCTAAAAGGCCAACCAGCTGCTCATCATATAAGCACTTACTTCTCCACGCTTCGTCCACAAAATCTTGCGACCCCAAGATTTCCAGGTCCACATCGTAAGAGATGCTGCTGGGATTGATTGCCAGATCAGATGAAGATACATTCACATCTTTTTCATAAATATCACTAATTTTCCGGTATAATCGGCCCAGTATCTTGTTCGACTTGTACGATTGCCATTTCTCTTTGCCCATAAAATCAGGGTACACTTTCGGTTTCAGGTCAGAGGGTAAGGGTTTAGTCACTCCAGTTTTCGGGAAGTCAACGGCCATTGCTGCACGTTCAGCTAAGTCAATACACTTCTCATCAAGGGCACCATATTCGCTAAGGTCAGCATGAACCACATGAGCATTGCAAATTGCACCCAAATTCTCGTTGACAATACTTTTGGTGAAGAACTCTATAATATCCTGTAAATAATAAGTAAAACACCACATATTTAAGTGAAACTATAACAACTTTACGAATGTCTTAAATTATAAAATAGCTTGCGGTGTAATTAGTTTCCAAAAACCAAAACTTGGGAGTGCAGACCTTTCCAGTTTCATCACTACATCCTAGCAACAGTCATAAAAACAATTGGATAAATAAAGAGTTGTATCAGTAAGCGGGCCAGCGACAAATTACACCAATTGGTCCTCAAAATGCAATTTATAGACTCTTCTAATGCCTTGAGTCCATCCTCAAAGTGGAATGGAAAGACTCACATATTCAGATAAGAAAATATTAAGTGTTGCTTAAGCAATCGCAGAATCGCTTCTAATCTCAGTGTTTGTGGAATTTCTATCACTTTCCACAGAGACAAATTTTATGGTCCTGTTGGCGGATGTTCTCTATACCAAATAACCCACAAATTTATAGTTTTAAATCGCTATGTTGTGCGACACCCGAAAAATGTGTGGTTATATGGTGTTTGAGGGCATCCTCAAAGAGGACCAAATAACTTCTCACATGGAGAAAGGAAAAGTAGAGTTTTAAAGAATTGCTGATATCAACTCACTAGCATGAATAAACCTCTTCTCTGTTGAGCTTTATGAGACATCTGACCAAATTTATTTTATTTTCTCGTATATATGTCATTAAGAAAGAAGAACTACTCCCATAATATATAAAATATCTCACCCTGACCTGGTCTTAATTAACTGCAAACAGCTGAGACTAACCTTAGCCATAAAATATATAAACATTCATGCCGTAAAATAACGAAACAAGTAAATAACATCAAACTTATAAGTTACCTTTTGCTTTACAGATCGAGGCAACTTTGTTTCTTCTGCTGGTGTGTAGGCCATGGGCATCCAACTAGTTTTGCTAGGAGGAATCAGTTTTTCCTCCCAAGTGACAAAATATAAATCCCCATCTAAGTCACTACCAGATGCTTCATTTGCATGAGGCCTATCTCCCTTTTGCGGGAAAAGCAAACAGTCAACAAGATGACTCAGCCCTGGTGCTTGTACAGCCTCCAGAACCCGAACGTCCCCAGGGTGAAGGCACGGGTTCTTTGCGATTACCACAAAGCCCTTAACAACTTGAAGATTCTTTTTAGTCTCAGAAAATCTAGACCCGTGGTTTGCAAAACAATTCTCGAGTGAAGGAGTAGACACCTGTATAAAGCACTGGCCCTGTTCAAGCACAGCCAGCTCATCTAAGCAGCCCATTAGCCATCTTCCTCGAGGAACAAATATCCTGGCTTTCTCTCTAAGACCCCAAAGCTGTGCAGCTCTTACACAACTCAACATCCCTCTAAGATGAGGTTCTGTCTGAGGCTTAAAACCAGCACTCAACATGATTGCTGCTGTATTTCCTTGCTCGGCACATGAAGCCGTGAGAACATCAAAAGCAGCATCTGTGTCCACTATCATCTCGTCAAGTTTTGAAATCATAGACATCTGCATATTCCAAAATACTTGATCGGACACGTTGAGAGTTGAGAGCAATGTCACGATCTGACGGTTCAAAAACCCCGGTTGAAATCGAGTCCAAGAACATATCTCCAAAGTCGTGTGATTCGATTCAAACTTTATCATGCTTGACCTCAAAAAAAGGCGGGCCCCTTTGTTCTCTCCTGGCCAACAGGCAACAACCCCTTTACAACCAGCGTATCTAATCTGATAAGCAGATGGATTTTCTTTCAATTGTAATTTCTCAGCGACTTCGAGGGCAAGATCAGAAGTGATCTTACCTATCCCATCAGAGAAAATGTATCCGTTTCTCTTAATATCCGGAAGCATATTAACTTCTATAAACGGAACTTCAACTGTGGCATAAGTGGACGAGAAGCATTGGCCCATCCGAGCCGCACACTTGGCAACATTTTTATTTGTGAACTTTCCCATCCATTCTTTTATCTGATTAACGGTGATATCGTTAACTTCCGCAAAGAACCAGGCCGAACGATCCCTTAACTGATTAGATGAGAACCCTAAGAACGAGTACTCTCGTCCGCATAGATGAAAACCCTTTTCTAAAATGGTTTTTATCCTTCTGAATAAAGCAGTTCTCTGTAGTTGATAAGAGTTTGATGAAATTAATTTCAAGATCGGAGCAGTGTAAAAGTTAAGCACACCGGCGTTGAGGGTTTGCATGCCCTCGTCCATGAAGGTCACTCTGATGAAGCGCTCCGAAATATCTCTGTATCTCCTCAGAACCCGGTTAGAAAGTTCAACAGTAGGGGGGAGACAATAGGCTTTAGTAGGGGTAATTACCAACCTCCTCACTTCCATAACATCATTTAACTGTTTTGGACTCTTAAGAAGCTTAGGGTTCTTCAACAACCATTCTTGAACGAGCTTAAGTCTTTGAAACGCATCAAACACAGGCCGCTTGTACGACCATATATGCTTTAAGGCAGCAATGTTAACCTCCTCTGGATGAGTTCTAAGTAAATCATAAAATTGGTCTGATAACTGGTGCTGGTTGATAACACATTTATGCAGAGCTGCATTTATCATATATCTAACTTTAAACGATATACCTTCTATATAATGAATAGAAAAGAAATAATCTGGCATAGGTGAGCCATACTCAGGTTCCTCTACTGCCCTAAACTTCTGTCTATAAAATCCTTCCTGCACCCTCCTCGCCCTTAAATATTCCATGGCCTTTTGCACCCTAATACCATAACGAATTTGAACTGAAAATCGATAAGTGTTGCACCTACCCATCGCCCCACTAGGTGTAAAATCTATCGTACGAGTCCAAGGGTCATCATCATCTAACATATGGAACGAATCTGGTTCTTCAATATCATCATCAGCGGTTCTGAAGTAAAGTGAAGGTGACGAAGCTAGCTGGAAAAGAATAATCATGGACGATCCGTCAACATACGTTTTAATCCAATTCATTTCTCGTACCAAAAACTCAACCTTAAAGTTACACTTCAGTAATACACGATTTCCCTTCTCTTTATTCGAGAAATGAGCATCCTTTGTGAACAACAACTTGCACTTCCCATCAAAAGAATCGACGAGAAAATCAACTCCGGTAGGAGGACCCCTCCAACCTACGAAAAACTCTGATTGACTGGCTAAGATGCCCATCTCAACGCCCACATCTGGTATTGTATACGGCTCTATTGTCCTTCTCCTCTCGCGAAGGCTACGTGGATTTTCCGGACCTAGGCAAACATGTAACTTATTATTATTTAAGACGAGTTCACCTTTGCCTGCCTTATCCATGGCCAATTTTGCCGAATCGGGATGTACAAAATGCACAAATGCATGAGGGTTCTCTTTTGGGATTTTGTTTATTATTTGAGTTTTAGAAGTCTCCGTTAATATTGGGTGCACATCTGGAAGGTTAGACGAATTCTTTAACCGACACCTCCAAACCATCCCTATTTCCTTTTCGAAATAATCAAAAAGCATTTTTGCAGTGACATGGTTGTCAAACCCTCCCACACTAACTTGAGTCACCTCCATTTTCTTCTCACTACCATCTGTTTCCATGTTTTTGGTTCCGATGACAGAATCAACACAATTCAACCAAGAAACCTCAGCTAGTAGAGAATAAGTACAAAAGATGCAAACTATCCTTGTGTCTCAATAGAATTCCATGTTACACCTAACAAAACAATTTGAAATATATCAGAGAAACAAAGCAAGGGAACTTTACATGAGTGTTAAAACTTGAACCACAACATAACGGCTTTTCTTTTAAGTACTGACTCAAAAAAAGAAAACTTGTACAGGGAACAAGGTACTTCATATAGTACAAGTTACAACAAAATAAATGTCGATTACTAAAAAGCTAACTATACATAAAAATACACATACATGTTCTTAAAATCGGGCAATCACCTTTTAGCAACGAGGTTGTCTTTTAAATCTGGAGAATAATGTTATGTTATCCGTATACTCCTATTTAAACTCTCCAAGTATGAAAATAAATCCATTTACATATGACACAGATGATGTAAGTTGTTAGCAAATTATTGTTGTGTTCAAAACTTCGAAATCAACCCAAAGATAAAGTTTCCCCTCTCAGTCCCTATTATGAACCGCTTATAAGAGCATTTTCATCTGCCTCCGTATAATTCTCTCTATATCAAGAGAGAAATAGATGTTTTCAAGTACTTGAGGAGTCATTCAGATTTTGTAACATTTATCGATCTCTCCATCAAAATCTCTATTGCAATTAAATATTAGTAAATAGATGAAAGTTCATTATTGTTGTGATGATTAAAGAAAGAGACTAAAGACAAAAGTAATGACTAAATAATAAAGTAATGTAATGAGGAGAAGACACTCTCCGGGAGTCCGGGTATACACAGAGGTGCTCCACCTTTCTCTAAAATTTAAAGGGTGTTTTGCTAAAAAAAATCCTCAAATTATGTGGAGATGAGTTGTTTACAGAGGCTGATTGTAATGCTCTAAGTATCCCCCCAAAAAAACTTTGATTAAACCACTCCAAAAGATGAAGAACATAGAAATTCAGTTCTTAGTTCTTAGTTCTATAATCAAATTCCCTCGGTCATCAGAGTTCAAAGAAATTAATTGAACACAGAAAACACTCATCTAAATTTAAATCATTCGTGTACCTAAGAAAGCTAAAATTTCAGAAAATAACCGAACCTACAACTAGTAACAATCAGCTTCGTGCACCTAAGAAAGCTAAAATTTTAGAAAATAACCGCACCTACAACTAGTTACGATCGGCTTTTGAACAAATAATAAGTGTTCTCTGAGCCCTAGATGAAAACTGGATTGTAGCTTTAATTTATTTATTTTAAAATAGACTAAAAAAGGAAAACCACTAATTTAAAAAAGCCATCCAAATGCACACAAATTACAAGGTGGGTTGGATTTCTGTATTTTTGTTTCATCTTCATGTCTAAACATCTCAACGTAAATTAAAAACAAGAAAAAGATTCATACAAATTCTGAGTATTCTTTCAACTAGTACAGCACTAATCAACCATAATTATCTAGCGACAAAGCAATACGAAAAGCTCAAATTGAGAAGGTAAAACATTGTGATTTGGCTTTCTTCCTTTTTTCCTCAGAAAAATGTTGAGTTTTTCAAATGCCCTAACCTTTAATAAGAATCGACACAAAAACTTTAATTAAACCCCCCAAAAGATGAAGAACATAGAAATTCAGTTCTTAGTTCTGTAAACAGATTCCTAGGTATAAACTACATGAAAGATTGAACTAAAAACTTGACATTTTCCCTCGATTATTAGAGTTCAAAGAAATTGATCGATTACATAAAAAACATTCATCCAAATTTAAAATGTACCTAAGAAAGCTAAAGTTATAGAAAATAACCACAACTGCATTTAGTAATAATCAGCTTTTAAGCAAATAATAAGTGTTCCCTAAGGCTGAGTAGAAAAATGGATTTTCGCTTTAATATTCTTTTTTTTAAGAACAGAAAACAAAATCCTCCAATTTAATAATGGCCATTAAAATGCACTTCAGCTTATAACAAAATAAAAAGTGGGACTAAAAGCTTCCAAAAAAAACAGTTTACTCTTATTATCCAAAATAAATGGATTTCTCTAGTTTTGTTTCATCTTCATGTCTAAACATAGCACTAAATAAAAACAAGAAAAAGAATCATACAATTATTCGAAAATTTTCAAAGCCTTAACCAACAAATGAGTATACAATTGAAGGGATTAGAACAACACACAATAATCGGTTATATTTATATGCATAATCATCGAAACAACAACTGAATACGAAAAATCCCTAACCTTTTTATTTCGAGTGAGAATTTGGGTCTATTTTAGTGACAGAAGTAAGAAAAACTTGTACAGGGAACAACTAGGTACCTAATATATGCCTATTGCCAAAACGCTAACTATAGATAAAAATGAAAATATGTTCTTAAAATCGAGCAATCACCTTGTAGCAAAGAGGTTATCTTTTAAATCTGCAGAATCAAGTTTAGTTATATGTATAGTCCTATTTAAACAAATTCCTAAGCATAAATGACACGGAACATTTCACCAAGAATTTGACATCCTCTCTCGATTATCGGAGTACAAAGAAATTGATCGATAACATAAAAACATTCATCCAAATTTAAATATTCGCTTACCGAAGTAAAGCTAAAACAATTAAAAACTAACCGCACCTGCATTTAGTAATATTCAGCTTTCAAGCAATTAATAAGCGTTCCCTGAGGCTGATTAAAAAACTGGATTTTAGCTTAAAAATTATATTTATTTATTTTTTCAAGAACAGAAAACAAAACCCTCCAAATCAATAATGGCCACTCAAATGCACTGCAGCTTATAACAAAAAACAAGGTGGGGTTAAATGCTTCAAAAGAACAAATTACAAAATAAATTTATAGAATTAACAAAAGTTAACTTCTTCGAGTTTTTGCTCACAATAAGTCCTATTATCCAAAATAAATGGATTTCTCTAGCTTTGTTTCATCTTCATGTGTAAACACCGCAACTGTAAATAAAAACAAGAAAAAGAAATGAAAATTATACAAACACTCCTAAACATTCGTGTGCCTACGAAAGCTAATATTTTAGAAAAAAAGCGCACCTACAAGGCTACAACTAGTTACGATCAACTTCATGCACCTTAAAAAACAAAAATTTTAGAAAATAACCGCACCTACAACTAGTAACGATCAGCTTTTAAGCAAATAATAAGAGTTCTCTGAGCCCTAGATGAAAACTGGATTGTAGTTTTAAATTATTAAAAAAAAACAGAAAAAGAAAACTTCTAGTTTGTAAAAAGTCATCCAAATGCACACAAAATAAAATGTGGGGTTTAAAATAATTGGATTTATCTAGTGTTGTTTCATCTTCAGATCTAAACATTCGCAACGTAAATAAAAACAAGAAAAAGATGCATACAAATATTCTGAGTTTTCTTTCAACTAGGACATACACTAACCAACTGCAATTATCTAACGACAAAGCAATACGAAAACTCAAATTGAGAAGCTAAAACACTAACCTATTTAGTGAGAGAGAAAGAGAGCAAAGTAAAGAGTTGATTGGATTAATACTGTGATTTGGCCTTCTACTTTTTTCCTCAGAAAAATGTTGAGTTTTTCGAAAGCCCTAACTTTAAATAAGAAGCAACACAAAAGCTTTAATTAAACCCCCCAAAAGATGAACATATAAATTCAGTTCTTAGTTCTGTAAACGATTCTTAAGTGTAAACTACTCGGAACATTTCACTAAGAACTTGATATGTTCCCTCGATTATCGGAGTTCAAAGAAATTGATCGATTACATAAAAATCATTCATCCAAACTTTAGAAAATAAACGCACCTGCATTTGGTAATAATCAGCTTTTTAAGCAAATAATAAGTGTTCCCTGAGGCTGAGTAGAAATTGGGATTTTAGCTTAAAAGTTATATTTATTTATTTTTTCAAGAACAGAAAAAAAAACCCTCCAATTAAATAATGGTCATTCAAATGCACTGCATCTTATAACAAAATAAAAGATGGGGCTAATGGCTTAAAAAAAGACACTTAAAAAAGCTAGAATAAACAAACATAAATGCATAATTTACTTCTATTATCCAAAATAATGGATTTCTGTAGTTTTGTTTCATCTTCATGTCTAAACATCGCAACGTAAATAAATAAATAAAATCATACAATTTTTTCAATTTTTTCAAAGTCCTAAGAAACAAATAAATATCCAAATGAGGGTTTAGAAACTACAAACAGTAATAATCGGCAGTATTTACATGCATAATCATCGAAACAACAACTAAATACGAAAACCGCACCTGCATTTATCAATAATCATCTTTTAAGCAAATAATAAGTGTTTCCTGAGGCTGATTAGAAAACCGCATTGTAGCTTTAAAATTCTATTTATTTATTTCTTTAAGACCGAAAAACAAAGCCCTCCAATTTAATAACGGTCATTTAAATGCACTGCAGCTTATAACAAAATAAAATAAACAAAAAGACTGTTCCTAGATAATTTTTGTTTAAAATCAGTTTACTCCTATTATCCAAAATAAATAGATTTCTCTAGTTTTGTTTCATCTTCATGCCTAAACATCGCAACGTAAATAAAAAAAGGAAAAAGATTAAATAATCATACAATTATTTCTACTTTTTTTCAAATCTCTAACTAATTAATTCAGTATCCAAATGAGGGGTTTAAAATCTACAAACAATAAATAATGAGCAATATTTACATGCATAATTATTGAAACAACTGAGTAGTAAAAACTAGAACAAATTAACAATCAGTTTACTCCTATTATCCAAATTAAATGAATTTATCTAGTTTGTTTCATCTTCATTCCTAAACACCACAAGTGAAAAAATAATCAAACAAATATTCCGATTTTTTTCAAAGTCCTAATCAACAAATGAGTATTTACATGCATAATAATCGAAACAACAATTAAATAAGAAAACCACTAACCTTTTTATTTGGAGTGAGAATTTGGGTTTATTTTAGTGAGAGAGAGAGAGAGAATAAAATGCGACAGTGAGTGATTTTGGGATTTTTTTAATTGGATTAAAACTTTTATATATTCTTTCTTTAACTTCACGCTAATTGGATGATCACTCTACACTACAGTGACAGCAAACCTTTCTTTTATTTATTTATTTATTTTATAATATTTTTACTCCCTAAACTTTTAAAATATATGTGGAGCTGTAAAACCATAAGCCGCTTCGTTTTCTTGTATCACTCACAAGAAAATACGCTTCTGGCAATGAAAAAAAGCGTTGCCTTTATTTTATTTTTCGTTGTTAAAATTATTCGGCAACAAATTATTATCGTTGCTAAGCCGTTGCGGACGCCCCGTTACTGAAAGCAACTAGCAACAGATTGAAGAATCGTTGTTGAAAAAAATTTATTTGCAACAGAAAATTTTGTTGCAATTTCGAAATAATATTGTTGCCAAATGAAAACAAGTTGTTGTCATTCCTTTGATTTTCCATTGAAGGTTACGATTTCGTTGCTGATTTTTAACTAATTTGTTGCATTAGATAAATAAAATGTTGCCAAATGTGGGGAAAAACATCTGCAATTGAAACATTGGTTGTTGCTAATTCGAATATCTACTGTTGCAAATATATAATCAATTTTTGTTGCAAAATGAAAATAATGATTAAAAAATTTAAATTCAATTTCACTCATATAAATTAAATTAATTTTCAATTCCTAGAATCATTCAACACACAATTATTTAAATATCCATCATAAACATTTAACAAAGGAAAATGTAACATATTCATTACAAGGGTAATCACTACGAACATTTTTCAATCATAGAACATAAATACATAAAAAAAAAACACCGGTTATAACACGCTACTGATTACAATGAAGATGAAACAAAGACAACTTGATGACGAATTGGGACTTAATCAAGTCAAATAGCATCATGTATCGATATCCTGAAAAGAAAAAGTAGAAAAAATCAAAATTTTGTTAAATGCAAATATTTAAAACCATTTGAACAAAATGATCAAAAGTTCTTCATAGAAAAAAAAAGACATTCAATCGGAGTCAATTTGCCGAATCAAATTCAGATCACCCGAAGAACCGTCTAATAAGATGATATCTACAAATCTTGTACGTCGAAGTTGAAAGGCTTTAGCTAATTTAGGTAATAAAAACAAAAACAAAAAATTAGCCTTTAAGCTGACAGACTTATTTTAACTCTACTTCTAAGCTAAAAGGTTGAACTAAGTAGCGGTGACCAAACAAGCAGCTTTCAGTTGAATGTGGATGGATTGCATATCATATTTTTTCTTAATTATGTAATAAGCTAAGCTTGTTTTCCTGGTTATGAATTGCGTATAAAGTTTATAAACGTTAAATAATAGTTAGCTTTTCTACCATAAAATTCAACTTCTAGCATAAAAGATTCAACCAAACGGAAACTTTTGCTTACAGGTTACAACATAATGGGAACAACTAGCTTTTCTACCATGTTAAGAAAAGCTTCAACTTTTAGCTTTAGAGTTACATATTAGAAAAAGGCATATATACTGCAACTTATAGAAGTTACAAAACAGAAAAACCTAGCATTCAAGCTGACAAACCAAATCTACTGGGACTTATAATCCAAAAACTGAACTAAAAATCTGCAACCAAGCTAAGCTTACTGTATGATTGATTCAAAAAACTAACTTTATCGTTGAATTTAAAATCAATTACTTGTCTGTGCAGTTGTAGACATAATAATGGCAACTGCTTCAGAAGCAAAATCTGTCAAGTCTCTGAATACAGCCATACAGGCCCTGGTCGGAGGCGTTTTGTGGTAAGATTTACACACACAAAAAACATATATTAAAATTGTATTTCATCAACTAGTCAAAAGCAAAACCAAATACAACAATTATGATAGTATAAGCTCATATAGACGACCTGCAAATACAAAAAACAAACAAATTAAAACACCGTACTGATAGCAACAGACTTAACCGCAATCTATTGTGTTAAACTTATTTCTCTTTCTGTTCCTTGTATTTGCCAAGGACATGATCTAGAATGATTTTTTTTCCCCCATAAGTTACTGAATGTAATTGTTATATATAGAGGTTTTTGAAATGACTTTTAAGCATACCTACAAATTACAATTGGATCATTTTTGTTCCTGTAATGATGTTTTCATTATATTAGTTTATGTGGGACATTATATCGAACAGCTCGGGTGCCCAAAACTGGCGAAATTTTTATGTGCAATTAATTATTTGAACTTTTCAAGCTAGGAAAATATATGTATTGTGTGATCAAAATTAATACTAAAAAGTTTGTTAAATATTTTATTTTATTTAAAAAATATCATTATTTACGAATCAGTATTGCAAAATATGGGGCTATTTTTCTATAAAAAAATTATACCTAATATAGAATTATTTTACGAAATGAGGGACTAAAACACTAAAATTTAAAGGTTTTAATCAAAATACATAAAAAAAAAATCTATTTTTTCATTTAAAAAAATTCAAAAGAGGTGGGGGCTGCAGGCACCGACTGTCACTAAGTAGTTCATTCCCTGAACATATTGATGGAAAATATAGAATTTTTAGATATAAAATTTTAGTTTATTATCTAAATTGGAATATGCATAATTCTATTTCAAATATAATGGTCGGAATAAATAGAAAAACATTTAACCTTAATTATGAGATTTTTTTTCCTAATCCTTTTGGAAAATAGTATGATTATATTTCGTACGAGTTTATAGAATACTCTAGTTAGCACTTATTGTGATAAGCACGATCGCTTTCAAATTTGTATTTCTTATATCCTCCTACTTTTTTGGATTTTGTATAATATTTTCATTTATTTTTAGCCTTTATGATAATGTATAATTATTAATCTTTCTATATATGCTAAATTAAGTTACAAGTTACTAATAAAACAATATATAATTTTGAATCGGGTGGCGAGATTTTTTTTAAAAGGGGTTACATTGTTCTATTTACATACTACTTTGAAAAACACACTATAAAAAACAAAAAATTATAAATTGTAAGGTTAATCATGTATGGCCTCTGTAACATCCCTGACCCAAAAGGACGTCACACGGCCGAATAACACGTGCGGCGGCACGTGCTAGATGAAGGCCTATAACTTAAAAGTAATTAAATAAATAATTTAGACTCTAAAATAGTAACTTCAAACATTCATTCTTATTTCTGAATATCCCAACAAATTAAAGTGAAATTCAAATCACGATAGCAAACTTATTCAAATAAGGTCTTATAATACTAAAGAAACAGCATTCGAAATCATAATCTTAGAAGTTTATTAGCAGCGGAAATAAAAGAAATCCTAGACGGTCTGGCTGGTCCCGACTAACTCTAGTCCGACTCTAAAAATTTGCCTGATTACCTGAAAACATTATAAAAACGAGGGTAAGCCAAACGAGCTTAGTGATTGGCAACCTTGCAATATAATATAGGGTCGAAAATAGATTTTATCATTTTCTTTCAAAAGCAATACTTTTATTTAATAAAATTCCCAAAGCACGAATAATAAAATTGTAATTTTTGGTGTGATCAATACGATAATATAAATTGAATATTAAGTCCGATTGGACTTCCCAATCTCCTAGGTGGATTCAGACTTCCTGAATCTCTTTTTCTTCGTTGGATTCAGCCTTCCTGAATCTCTTTTTCTTCGTTGGATTCAGCCTTCCTGAATCTCTTTTTATTCTTTGGATTTGGACTTTCCAAATCTCTTTTATTCTATAAACTTAATCCCAAATATAAACCATAATGATCACAAAAATATAATAAACTTTCTTTCAAAATCTTATACGTTAATCAACGTATATAAACATTTCACTTTCTTTACGTTCATCAACGTATACAAATAACCTTACTCTTTTGAACCTGCAACTTTGCAATGTTATATATACATATATAATTTTGATACCTTCAAAATATAATTTTAATATGCAAATACTTGTTAAAAATACAATGGGTTTAATAATAGCAAAGGTAAAAACCACTCACAATATACGGATACGGGATAACCGAACGTTTTACTATGAATACTGTAAATCAATGAATTGCCGAATTAAACTTTCTGATTTTGCACACATCTGCCTATTGGCTTCCTTCCTTTCTTAGTATCTTCATTCTATCATTATATACATATATATTTTAATATTATACAGTATAATAAGCATAGACTGTATATGAGATATCATATAAATAGTAATACTATGTATATTCTTTCACTACATATGTGCACGTCTGTTAATAAATAGGAATGTAAATTAAATGCTCATATATGTTACATGCAAAAGTGAACACCCATAAAATTTAATTCATATACTTATTATACCTTTTGAGATTCTCACGTTACTATATTATCCTATAAACATGTGACTCTCTATTAATAAATATGGACTTTTACTACAATTATAAACATTGTTGTGTTAACCTGATAACTACATCTTCTACTCCCAAATAATTCTATATGTAACTCCATTATCATTTAGTTTCTATAAACTCTTATTAATGACTTGTTTTACTACATAACGTAAGCTATAGTAATGATAAATTTAAATGGCTAAATTTATTACTGCCAATTCGTTGCCATATAATGAACGTAACCATCTTACTCTATCTTCATTACCAACTATATTACTACGGGTTTGATCCCTCAATAATTGATAAATACTAAACAATCCAACCACATTACAAAAATATAAAACCACTCCTAAATGATTAAACATTAGTAACTAAATATAATAGAGTAAAATACGGGATTTTACAGCCTCCGACCAAGTATGTATGCTAAACTCACACCTGCCACAATCTACTACAACGGGCTCACGAGCCTCTTCATAGTCTGTGTAAGATTTTGTTTTCTTACGATTCACCGATATAATCCGAATACATATTTTTTTTTATATAAAATGATATAAATGTTAGTTGTTTTCTTTTATTTTTCAAAATTGAATATTCATCGTCTTATTACTACTCCAAAAATGATAGGTTTCATATTCAAATTATTTAAGACTTAAAAACATGTTTTAAATATCCATTTAGAATTTGAACTTATTCCTTATTTAGCCTAAAATTTAGTATGAATGACAAAATAAGATTCTCGTTCATACAAAAAAGTTTTTAAAATTTTAGTACTATCCAAATTTTGTAATCAAAATAATTTATTATTAAAAGAAAGAAAATTTACCAACAAAATATCCGTTATCAAAAACTATTTTTTGCAACGTAAGTCATTCAGTCTGCAACATCATTTGCGTCGTTGCTAAATATCACTTATTTGCAACGTAAGCCAGTCAGTCTGCAACGTAATTTGTGTCGTTGCCAAATGTTTTGGTATTCAACAACAATATTTTCTACTTGTTGCCGATAAAAGTGATTTTCAGCAACATTCATAGTAATTCGTTGGTAATAGACCACTATTCAACAACAAAATTTATTATGTTGCAAGAAATATGTTATTCAACAACGGAGTGCAATTTTGTTGCCCAACGCTATATTTTCAGCAACAAATCTTTTTATCGTTGCAAGAATTTGTTGCTAAACATGTATTTTCTTGTTATACTCGTAATATCGGGATTATTATGACTATCGGATGTAATATCGTATTTACCATTAAATCATACTTTCAGAATCCTATAATTATATATGCCCGTAGTTAAACGATATGGCGGCTCCGTTTGCTTGCCTCACACTTAGTACCGGGATTATGAGTTTGAATTTTATTTTTCATAATGTCGGATATAAGATCGTATTTACTGTTGAATCACACTTTCGGAATCGTATAATTACATCCTTAATCTATTAGTATTTCATTCTCAAACTGATAACTGAAGTGATCACATAAACAAACGTGGCCGTGCTCTTACTTTGTTTCTTTTAAGATTTTTGTTGGTATCAACGACAACTCAATAAGCGTCAAACTACAGCTGATATTAATTAAACGTTTCTTTTATATTTTCGCTATTAGACATAATATTACAGTGTATATTGATAGTTGAAACGGATTGAAAGTTGTATCGCTTTGTTATTCTTAATAAATCAACTTTGAATAATACAACATCTTGGAGAGAGAGAAATTGAGTTTACATATCACGTACAAGATAATTGAGTTTACAGATTAGTAGAAATTAAATCAACTATCAATCTTTACATCGAAACAATCATTTGTTAATTAAAAATAAGCTAGAGTTCTGATTGTGATATTTCCTATATAAAACTTATTATATAGATATCATATTTTGCAAGGACTAATAGATTCCTAGAGAGAGAAAGAGAGAAACGACTAGGGTGAAAAACCCTAGCCGCCGCAAATATGGTAGATCGTGATAAGGTTTTCGATGATACTAACGCTCAGCTTATCAAACCGGATTCTCCGGTAAAGTCTTTTGCTTCTATTCTAAAAAAACAAGTCGCTAAGCCGAAAATTGATTTGAAGGAAATTGAATTCTACAAAGGAGAACCAATGATCCAGTTTTCTAAAGATGAAATTTGCCAGTTATCCGAACCTTTTAAATATACAATAGTAGGTAAGTTCTCGCACGGTAAGCCATTGATTGAAGATATTAAAAAGGTGTTTCATACACTAGATCTACAAGCTAATTATCAAATTGGAGTTTTAGATCACAAACATATTCTTATTAGATGTTTTCACGAAGATGATTTTCAACGAATTTGGTTACGAAAAATCTGGTTTATTAAAGGTTTTCCTATGCGCACTTTTAAATGGACGTATGATTTTGATCCGGATGTTGAATCTTCATTGACGCCGGTTTGGATATGTTTACATAAGCTACCTATTCATCTATATAATACCTCGAGTATTTTCTCTATAGCTTCAGCGTTTGGGTATCCTCTTAAGGTTGATGATCCTACATCTAAGCTGTCTAGACCTGGGTTAGCACGTATTTATGTAGAAATTGATCTAAAAAGGGAATTAATTGAAAGGGTTCGTGTTGGATATGGGGGTGATGAGAGATTTTGACAAGATTGTAAGTATGAAGATGTACCTAAGTTTTGTTTCTTTTGCAGTAAACAAGGGCATGATAAAGACCATTGCCTTATAAAAACAAATGAAAGTAAGCATATAGTTAAGGAAATAAATGTAAAAACCCCAGAACAAGGGCAAATACAACAGAAGGAAGGACTAAATCGAACAAAGGCCTTGTTAAATATAAATATTCCATAAAAAAAGTATATATAAAAGAATAGAAAGAGAGAGCACGAAAGAATGGGTTAGCAGAAACTTTGGTAAAGACAACTTGGTGGTGGAAAAGCTCTCTTCAGTAAATGATGTAGAGAAACCTGTAGAAAAAACGCAACAAGTTACAAAAGTGGTAAATACTAAGAAGGAAAATCTAGAAGATAATATTATCACTATTGAGGCTAATGAAGCAATTTCTACAGAGCCTATTATCGAAGAATTGGACTATAATGAGCAAAATAAAGATGGAGAAGAAATTGGTAGTGGAAGACAACTGAGGTTAAATACAGAATTAGTGGAATTAACCGAGGTCAGTGAAGAAGTGGATATTGTGCAACCAGAAGTTTTGGCTAATAAGTTGATTGGAAGTGATAAGAATCTTAATGATGCTGAAGAAAATTGTGATTTTGATATTGTGAGAGAAGCTAATCTACTAGAGGATTTGAACTTATCACCAAGAAATATACCTCTAGAACCTGAAGAAGTAAACTGGGAAATTTGTATGTCTAATAGTGCAAAAAAAAAAACAAAAAAAAAGAGATTTCAAACTAGCTGAAAAAGAGAGTATGGTACTAAGATACTCTAATGTAGGGGCAAGAAAAGTGTATAAATGATTAATGCTCTAATTTGGAATGTCAGAAGAATGGAAGGTAAAAGTGCTACTAGAAGAAGATTGAAGTTTTTGTGCAAGTTACATAAGCCTGTGTTATTAATATGTTTAGAACCTATGACATGCAGTAGTAAGCTTGATTTTTATAAGTATAAATTTGGGTTTGATAATGCTGTTTCTCAAGACTATAACAAAATTTGGGTGTTCTATACTATTGGTATTAATGTGGAGGTTCTTAATCAAATGGAGCAGGGTATTAGTTTTGTTATCAAAGGGAGTTTTTTACTGAAGGAAATTAAATTTACAGCTGTGTATGCTAAATGTACAAGAGAAGACAGGGTACCTTTTATGGGATTGGCTGCAGCAAGAAAGTACTGGAGAACCTTGGATAATTGGAGGAGATTTCAACACTGTTTCAAAAGAATGAGATAAGATAGGAGGACTTAATTTAAACTTGGGTTCAGCTATTGATTATATAGAATGTATCAATAATGTGAACATGGAAGAGATGAAATTTTCTGGTTCTAAATTTACTTGGTGGAATAAGAGAAGTGATGAAACTGCTATTTTTGAAAGAATTGATAAAGTTCTTATTAATCAAAATTGTTTAGATATTTTTCAGCATATCTCCTTAAAACATCTTAATAAAGCCTCTTCAGATCACAGTCCTCTGTTAATTAGATGCAAGACTGAGTTTGATAATAATCCTAAAAGGTTTATTTTTCAAAAGTTTTGGACAAAACATCAAGACTACAGTAAGGTAGTATCTTCAGTTTGGGTGCCTTATTCTAGAGGTGATGCTTTGTACTCTTTAGTTAATAACTTAAAAAGAACAAAGAAAGCCTTATCTGTGTGGAACAAAGAAGTTTTTGGGAATATTTTCCAGAAAGTTATTGAAGCTGAAGATGAAGTTCTCAAAATGGATAGTATCTTTGTGAATGACCTTACAATGATCAATAAAATTGTGTTAAATAAAGCTGAAGCAAATTTAAAATATAGAATAAAAATTGAGGAGGAGTTCTGGGGTCAAAAAAGCTAATCTAAAATGGGTCAATGAACGAGATGCAAATACCAAGTATTTTCACAGTATTGTGAAAAAAAGAATAGCTAGAAGTTATATCAGTAATATCAAAAAGGCTACAGGGGAGGTTATTACAAAGAAATTAGAGATTCAAAATGAAGCTGTTGAGTATTTTACAAGACTTTTGGATGCTAAAAAGGTCTCCAAGGTGTTGGCCCGTGTGCGGCTAACCTTAGAGGGGGGGAGGGGGGTGAATAAGGTTTATGGCGAATTTCGCCTAATTAAACTTATGTGCAACTAACCACCCAACTTATGCAATTCTAAGCTTAAGCGTTTTAACAAGAGTTAACAAATTGCTAAAATAACTAAACGCAAGCAATAAATACGCAAGAATATAAGTTGCGGAAAGTAAAAGCAAGGGAAGAAAATGACACCGTGATTTATAGAGGTTCTGCAAACGCGCCTACGTCCTCTCCTCGGTACTACCGAGTATTTCACTAAAATGTTTCTTCCGGATTTTACAAACCCTATTGAACTCAATCGACCGATTGGCTCACCCTCTACCCGAGGTTCCTACTCTTGATACAAGTGCAAGAGAACAGGACTACGAGTCTACGACTCCCCCTCAATTTATGAGTACCCGAATGAAAAGACCTAGAGCTTTTAAGCTTCACTTGCTTACAAAGCCTCTACCCGATCACTCGCTCACAATTGAGTTTATAAAACACTCGATACAATTTTTGTTACAAAACGTAACTACACTTCACTATTCTAATTGCTTCTTAAAAAGCTAATTGGTGAGTTGTTGATGATGATCGAGTTTGAATCTCTTTCTCTTTGATTTTCCTCTTTCTCGAATATATATACACCAAAATGGTGATATTTAGGGTTTTGAATGAGAGGTTGAAGGAAGTTGATTGGTATTGTGATTGGTGAGTTAGAAAGAGAGATTGGGTGGTATTTATATGCCAAAAGGTCTGTTTTTCCGTTTGTGACCGTTTGCAGTGGTTGAGGCTATTTTTCAGAGTTTTAAGCTATTTTTCAGAAAAAGCTGAAAAGCCGTTTTCGAAATCTGCAGAAAACGATCGGTCGTTTTCTACAGTCGATCGATCGTTTTCCAGAAAACGATCGGTCATTTCTGAAAAAACGATCGGTCGTTTTTTCGACCTGCTCACTGGAAGAATTTGGACTAAAAACGATCGGTTGTCTGTTCTTCTGGCAGTTTTTCTGGTCTTCTTCGAAAGCCCATAACTTCTTCGTTTTAGCTCCGATTCTGGTTCCGCTTGAACCTGTGGCTTCGTTTTTCCGAGCTCTATCTTTCTGGCATTCTCCAATTTACAAATTATCTTTTTGGAAAAAAACAAGCATTATATCATCGAAATAGAGAAATCGTAAAATCATTAAAAACATAATCAAAGTTATAATCAAAATCAATTATTGAACCCCATGGTTCAACGCAAGGGATCTTATAAGAGTTTGGATATCATTTCTAGGCTTATTACAGATGATGATAATGATATGTTAAATAAGTTCCCTGATGAAAGTGAAATTAAAGAAGCTGTGTGGGGTCTTAATAAGAACGGTGCTCCAGGTGTGGATGGTTTTACTGGCTGTTTTTTTACTACCAATTGGGGTCTAGTTAGTAAGGATGTGTGCTCTGCAATGGTCTCATTTTTTGCTGGGCAATTTCTTCCTAAATGTATTACTAGTACTGTTATTGCTCTGATTCCTAAAAATCAAGCCCATACTGATTTCTCTGAATATAGACCTATTAGTCTATGTACTTTTATTAACAAAGTAATATCAAAAATTCTGTCTATGAGGTTATCTACTATCTTGCCTTACATTATATCCTCTAATCAAAGTGGTTTTGTTCACAACAGAGATATAATGGAGAATATTCTATTGGCACAAGAATTTATTGCTACTCTTAACAAGAAAAATAGTAGGAAAAATCTGGCTATTAAGCTAGATATGAAAAAAGCATATGATAAATTCTCCTGGTATTTTCTTATCCGTGTTCTAAGGAAGTTTGGGTTCTCAGAGATATTTATTGATAGAATATGGAGAATTATATCAAGCAATGGGACTTCTATCTTGGTGAATGGTGTTTCTACAGGTTATTTTTTACCTTCTAATGGGTTGAGACAAGCTGATCCTATCTCATCAAGTCTTTTCATTATTTGTTCAGAAGTGTTAACTATAAATTTAAATGCTTTAGTGGATAAAAAAAGTTGGAAAGCTTTCAAATCTCCTCTACATGGTCTTATTATAACCAATTTAGCTTTTGCAGATGATATAATCATTTTTAGTGCAGCTGATAAAAGGTCTATCTTTAATGTTAAAAATGTTCTAAAAAGCTATAATGAAGATTCTGGGCAAGAAATAAGTTTGGACAAGAGTTTTGTGTATGCTTCAAAGAGTGTTGATAGAGAACAAAAGAAAGAAATTAGTAAAGAGTTAAAAATAGAAGTAAAGAAGACTCCTTTCATTTATCTTGGTTGCAAGCTGTATTCTGGACATAAAAAGAGTGTTCTGTTCCATGAACTTATCCTGAAAGTAAGAAAAAAATTAAGCAATTGGAAAAGTCAGTGGTTAAATATGGGTGGAAGACTTATTTTGATTAGATATGTTCTTCAGTCTATGCCAGTGTATACTTTATTAGCTATAAATCCTCCTAAACAGGTTATTAAAAAAGTTGATCAAATTTTAGCAAGATTCTTGTGGGGTTCATCTGATCAAATACAAAAGCACCAGTGGGTTAAATGGAAAAAGGTTTGCTCTCCAGTGAATGAAGGTGGCCTAGGATTAAGAAGCTTTACTGATATATCTAAGGCATTTGCAGCTAAATTATGGTGCAATTTCAGAACAAAAGATAGCTTGTGGTCTAATTTCTTGCAAGCTAAATTTTATAGAATAAAACATCCTAATTGTGTTACTAATGGGAAAGGTGATAATACTTGATCCAGAATGTTAAAAGTGAGAAATGAAGTTGAAAAGCATATTGTTTGGTTAATAGGTGAATGTAATATATCACTCAATCAAGATAATTGGATGGGTGAATGACCTTTACAGGATGCTAATTTGGATAATAAGATTATGGCTTCAGATGTTTTGACTAATGGAGAGTGGGATAGAGAGAAAATTGATCAAATTATTCCTATTAATTTGAGACATCTGTTTTCAAGTGAAATTTGCATTAATAAACTTAGAAAAGATACTCCTATTTGGAATATCAATAAAATGGGTAATTTCAGTATAAAATCAGCTTGGGAGCTTATGAGAAACAAGACTGCTATAAACTGGATCAACAAGTTATGTTGGGATAAAATTATACCTGTGAAGATATCTTGTTTAATCTGGAAATTTTTCAATAAAGCTCTTCCATTGGATCCTGCAATTCAAAAATTGGGAATTATGTTATCTTCTAAATGTGAATGTTATGGATGTAATGTGGAAGATTTAGACCATTTATTCAGTAATGGGCCTATAGCTACAGAAGTGTGGAATTATTTTAACAAATTAATGGGTGTTATAAATAAATCAGAACAAGCACGGGGAAGATTTATCTCTTGTTGATCTCAATCTGATACTGTTATCTCTAAGCTATATTGAAAAATTTGCAAATTATTACCAGTATTTATAGTGTGGGAAATTTGGAAAGCTAGATGCAGTGGTAGATTCAATAATAAAAGAATGATTGGAACTATAATATGTGAGAATGTCCACAGTTTGATAACATGCTATTCTATTAAGGATAAATGTTTTCCTTCAAATTTTGATATCAAAGGTGGGATTACTGCAAGAGTACTAAATAAGAAAAAGATGAAAGTGGTAAAATGGTTATGTCCCCCTAAAGGATATAATAAATTTAATATTGATCGTACTTTCAGAAGAACCACTAATAAAAGTGGAATTGGCGGTGTTATGCGAAATGATCAAGTTAATTTTCTTTTAGGATTTTTTACTTCAATCAATAGTAATTATGGGCTTGAATCCGAGATGAAATCTTTATTAGTGGGTGTTCAAATAGTTGGGGAATCCAATATAATCTTTTAATCAGATTGTTTACAATTTGTGAATATTATACAAGTGAAGAGTACTTGCCCCTGAGATTTAATCTATGTTATGGATATAATAAAACAGCAATTCAGAATTCGTTATTTACAAATTATGCATATAGAAAGATAAGGTAATAAAGGAGCAGATTACCTGGCGAATTTAGGGTGCGAAGATGATCCAATCATTTCAAATAGTTTGGAAGACTTCTCAGATTACTTCAAGGGTGTAATCATCACTGAAGCTATGGAAATACCTTATTTGCGAATTAGATGATTTTTGAGGGTATGAAGGAAGAAGAGAGACAGTCTCTCTCTAAAGGAAAGATATGAGTTTGCAGCAGGCGAAGGGTTTTATGTAGTTAATACTGGAACGCGTGTCCAAATTTTTGATTTATTTTTTTAGTCCTCAAGTTTTCTGTCGGTTAGCAATTTGATCCGTTAGATTGTAATATTACAAATTTCCACTTTGTTTAACAATTTAATAAAATAGTGGATCTCCCACTGATTATTTAAAAAAGATTAGATAGTTACAAGCAATTAAATCTAGCATGACATTCATGCATATAATGATCAACATCTTATCCTTCGATTAAATAAACTACTTTTACATGTATTTTTTAACGTATCTATCTAACCTTATTTCTGTATATTGTCCTAAAATGTTATGTACCTCACAATTAGAGGAAATAAACATTTAGATATTTAGACTGTTGGGTTTCGTGTAATTGTAGACTAAATTGTAGAAATGAACCGACATTGTAACAGTACATATTAAATACTAAACAAGAATAAAATAATCATGCTTTGAAATAAAATTCTACGCATGCAATATTCATGAAATATTAAAACTAAATCTAAAATATGTGGAGGCTATGTTATAATATTTGATAATTAAAATATAGTGTGTTAGGAAATGTATACCTTGATTATCATTGGAAGTAAATATTCTTGCATTTATTACTATTGCATTGTTCGTGCCTACTGCTTCTACTTATCATTTATGTAAAAATAGCCGGTCAAAATAAAAGTAAAAATAATTAATGTATTTGACTGAAACTTGACTTCTGAAGAAAATGATTCAAATTATACGTTCATTAGTAAATTGATCCAACTTTATGCAATTTATTATATATTTTTTTTGGTCAATTGTTGGTTTTATCAAATTGAACGGGAGTCGTTCTACAAGAACATACCTTTTTTAAAATAATTATATAAGTTTTAAGAGTGAAATCTTGACATAATTAAAAAAACAAAGGACAAGTCCAAAACATTAAAATATAAAAAAAATAGTTATCTCATATTTCGAGGATTAAACAAAAGGATTTGCAAATAAAAGAGAACATTTGATGTAGAAACGAGGTAAAATAGTTGATTCGATTGTTTGGCAACCTCTCCTTCAAATCTAATTCGTCCCTATTGTAGTTCTAAGTTTTTTTTATACCTATTATCCGTTTTCGACAAACTTTATACCATTTTGATCCCTTATAAAATACTTGGATTTGGTACCAAGCACAAACAATTTAGTAAAGTTTGAAGCATCCAAATTGGTCCACACATTAAATATTATTAAATTCCCATCCCAAAGTTAGACAAACCATCCAACAATCAACTTGTATTCAACCTAAATGTAAACCCTTCACCAAAATATTTGAAATAGTAGTAGCTTACATGACCAAACTACCACGTACCTAAAATTTACTAATAGTACGTATACCATCTCTATAAAGTAACCTCCTAGAAATGTTAATTCTCAAGAATATCCCTTTCCACTCATTTCAGTTAAAGAGCAAGGAAAATGTCTATAGATGCTGAAGCTCCAAAGTTTCTGCAAGTACTCTCCGATGGTTGTGTTAAGAGATTTTATCCCGAAATCGCCCTTGCTTCTTCCGAACCAACCAGAGGTTTCAAATCCAAAGACATTAGTATCGACCCCTCGAAGCCCATTTCTGCTAGAATTTTCATTCCGGTGGAAAATCATGAACTGCTCCCGGTTATAGTCTACTTTCATGGAGGTGGCTTTTGCATTGGATCTACCTCTTGTCTCGGTTACCATATGATAGAACATAAAAATTAGACCCGAATATTCTATTCGGGTAGTAATCGACCCACACTTCATAAATGGGTATCCAATGCTTGATGGGTCATCACATGCCTTTCCTAGAAAATAAAGGTAGATACTAATAAAAGTCCAAGCCCACTTAACTAGGGACCCATATCTGAAAAACCCTCTAAGATGGAGACACTTGTCAACATCCAAAAAGGCGTAGCCAACTACCCCTCCTAGAAAAGGACCCAGAAAATCTATTCAAAAATTATAGAGAGAAGTTGAGAAAAGAGATAAAGTAGTCAAAGATTTGCCAATTAAGAAACAAACCGAACAGTGAAAGAGCCGAGTATCGAAGAAAAAGGAGAACGACCAAGATAAGAGATTAAATAGTCAAATCGAGCACAATTGTAATAAATAAATAATAATCCGAGCAAGTGTAATAATCCGATCAATAATAAAGACCAAGAAGTGTTCATTATTTACAGTTAATTTACCATTATATTATTGTTGAAAAGTCTAACGCGACCGACCAAAGTTATGGCTAAAATACTTGGATTTGGTACCAAGCACAAACAATTAGTAAAGTTTGAAGCATCCAAATTGGTTCACACATTAAATATTATTAAATTCCCATCCCAAAGTTAGACAAACCATCCAACAATCAACTTGTATTCAACCTAAATGTAAACCCTTCACCAAAATATTTGAAATAGTAGTAGCTTACATGACCAAACTACCACGTACCTAAAATTTACTAATAGTACGTATACCATCTCTATAAAGTAACCTCCTAGAAATGTTAATTCTCAAGAATATCCCTTTCCGCTCATTTCAGTTAAAGAGCAAGGAAAATGTCTATAGATGCTGAAGCTCCAAAGTTTCTGCAAGTACTCTCCGATGGTTCTGTTAAGAGATTTTATCCCGAAATCGCCCTTGCTTCTTGCGAACCAACCAGAGGTTTCAAATCCAAAGACATTAGTATCGACCCCTCGAAGCCCATTTCTGCTAGAATTTTCATTCCGGTGGAAAATCATGAACTGCTCCCGGTTATAGTCTACTTTCATGGAGGTGGCTTTTGCATTGGATCTACCTCTTGGCTCGGTTACCATGTTTTCTTGGGGGATTTATCCGTAAAATCCAAATCCATTGTGTTCTCTGTAGATTACCGTCTTGCTCCTGAGAACAATCCAGTCGTCGTCCCAAAGAAGAACGGAAAGGAGAGAGTCTGTATAGACTTTACCAATCTCAACAAAGCCTGTCCGAGAGACCACTTTCCCCTTCCGAGGATTGATCAACTAGTGGACGCGACTGCGGGAGCAGAAAGGATGACCTTTCTTGACGCATATTCAGGATACCACCAAATTCCCCTCGCCCACGAAGATCAAGAAAAGACGTCGTTTATATCGCATTTAGGAAATTATTGCTACACGGTAATGCCGTTCGGCCTGTGCAATGCGGGAGCAACATACCAAAGGATGATAACAAGGGTATGTCGAGATCATATAGGGAAGACGATGGAGGTATACATAGACGACATGGTCGTCAAAAGCGAAAGGGCTACATCCCACCTCCAAGATATCAGAGATGTTTTCCGGACGTTGGGCGAGCACAAACTGAAACTCAATGCGAGCAAGTGTGCATTCGGCATCAGCAAAGGAAAATTTCTGGGGCACATGGTCAGCCGACGAGGAATAGAGGCTAATCCCGATCAGATCACAGCTCTACGGAACCTAGCAGCGCCCAAGAATAAGAAACAGGTACAAGAGCTCACGGGAATGATGGCCGCATTGAGCAGGTTCATCAGTCGATCCGCAGACAAGGGACGACCGTTTTTCGAATCACTCAAGAAGGATAGGAAATTCGTATGGGACCCGGAATGTGAGGCTTCATTCAACAATCTCAAAGAGTACTTGAGGATGCTGGCACTGCTAGTAAGGCCGAACAAAGGAGATATTCTGGCATGCTACCTAGCAGTTTCCACTACAGCTGTGAGTGCAGTTATCCTAAGAGAAGAAGGTCGCGAATAATTACCGATCTACTTCGTCAGCAAAACTCTGGTCGAAGCCGAAACACGTTACCTACCCTTGGAAAAGCTGTGTCTGGCATTGGTCGTAGCAACCAGAAAGTTGTCACACTATTTCATAGCTCATCAGGTCCAGGTATACATGAAATTCCATATCAAAGAATCACTTCGACGGACGGACATTAGCGGCCGAGTTGCCGCCTGGGGGGTCGAACTATCCCAATTCCATATCGAGTTCGCACCCCGACATGCCATAAAGGGACAAGTCTTGGCCGATTTCGTCGCAGAATTCACCGAAGGGTATGACGAGCCTTTGGCTCTGTCCCCGCAATCACACTGGCAGATACATGTCGACGGGTCAGCCACCAAGGACGGATCAGGAGCAGGGATCGTCCTCAAGTCTAGAGAGGGAGCAATCATCGAGAAAAGCATAAAACTGGGCTTCCGAGCTACCAACAATGAGGCAGAATACGAAGCCCTGATAAATGGCATGCTCATTGCCCGATCCCTCGGATGCTCCCACTTGATCGCAAGTTCAGACTCCATGCTAATCGTCAATCAAGCCATCGGCGAGTACCAAGCCAAAGATGACAGAATGATCCTATACCAGGAAAAAGTCCAAAGCTTGATGACCACTTTCGAACAGTGCGAGTTAATAAGAATCAACCGCACCGAAAATGCACATGCCGACGCCTTGGCCACACTAGCCTCGACATTAACATTGACCGACACCCGGTTGATCACAGTGGAGATACTTCCAAGTCCGAGCATAATCAAAAGAATAAACCGGGTGACGTCAGTACAGTACGAGCTGGGTTGGATAGATGACATGACTTGCTATCTGCGAAACGGAACACTCCCAGCCGACAAGATAAAAGCATTGAAAATTACGAGAAAAGCTCCTCGGTTCTGGCTATCCGAGGACGACAAACTATACAAATCTAGTTACCGGGGACCCCACTTACTGTGCATCCCGCCCGAACTGCAACTGCTAGTCTTGGAGGAAATCCATGAAGGATCCTGCGGAGCACACATTAAAGGGTGATCCCTTGCCAATAAGGCAGTCACCCAAGGGTATTGGTGGCCCTATATCAAGCGAGACGCGGATGTATACGTGCAACGTTGTGACAAGTGCCTACGATTCGCAAAGATACCACGGCTCCCCTCGTCTCTGATGACCCCAGTATCGGCTCCATGGCCGTTTGCCCAGTGGGCAATTGATTTAGTCGGTAAACTCCCTAAAGCACCTGGAAGTGTGGAATATCTGATCGTCGCGACGGGTTATTTCACCAAATGGGTCGAAGCTAAACCCCTCCGAGAAATCAAAGCCAGCAACGTCAAACAATTCATTTGGGAATACATCATCACTAGGTTCGGTATACCGTACGCTATTGTCGCCGACAATGGAACCCAGTTCAAAGATGCCAATTTACAGCTGTGGTACGAGGAACTAGGTATCCGAAAATTCTATTCGACGCCGACATACCCACAGGGAAACGGGCAAGCCGAGGTGTCAAACCGAACAATACTAGACGGCATCAAGACAACCCTTGAACAAGCAAAGGGGAGATGGCCCGAGCGGCTACTCAATGTCTTGTGGTCGTGCCGAACTACGCCAAAGACGGGTACCAAGAAAACCCCGTTTAGCTTAGCATACGGTGTCGAGGCCGTCATACCAACAGAAATCGGGCTACCCACACTCCGAACGACTTTAGTCGAGCAGGGAAACAATGAACAAAGAATGAGAGAAGAACTAGACATGATAGACGAGAAACGAGAGATAGCAGCCCTTACCCTAGCCAAATACCAACAAAGCATGAAACAAACTTATGATAAGAGAGTAAGAGGATCCAAAGAATTCATGGTAGGAGAACTGGTGCTGCGACGAGTAACGGTCTATACCCGCAACGAAATACATGGCAAACTAAGCCCTACCTGGGAAGGCCCATACGAAATCGTCAAGCGGACGAGTCCAGTCTCTTACAAACTCAAAAGCGTCCTGTTCGCCAACAGCCGAGGGGAAAAGAATTCTTGGAATGTGGCTAACCTAAAAAAGTACTACGTATAGACTATCTGACAAACACTAGTACAAGTACAAGTACAAGTGCTCGTTATTTACAAGTACAGGTGCTACCTTACCCCTCCTACTCAATGGCATTATCTTTTGTCTTTTGAATGAATAAAATATCTTGTTATGCTGTCTAACGAGTGCAGCTGAAATTCCCGAACGGCCAGAGTGCCTAGGAATACTATGAAATTCCGAACATGGCGTGTTTTCAAAGGAACACCTAGGAATACTATGAAATTCCGAACATGGCGTGTTTTCAAAGGAACGCCTAGGAATACTATAAAATTCCCAACATGGCGTGTTTTCGAAGGAACGCCTAGGAATACTATGAAATTCCAAACATGGCGTGTTTTCAAAGGAACGCCTAGGAATACTATGAAATTCCCAACATGGCGTGTTTTCGAAGGAATGCCTAGGAATGCTATGAAATTCCGAACATGACGTGTTTTCAAAGGAACGCCTAGGAATACTATGAAATTCCCAACATGGCGTGTTTTCGAAGGAACGCTTAGGAATACTATGAAATTCCGAACATGGCGTGTTTTCAAAGGAACGCCTAGGAATATTATGAAATTCCCAACATGGCGTGTTTTCGAAGGAACGCCTAGGAATACTATGAAATTCCTAACATGGCGTGTTTTCGAAGGAACGCCTAGGAATACTATGAAATTCCCAACATGGCGTGTTTTCGAAGGAACGCCTAGGAATACTATGAAATTCCCAACATGGCGTGTTTTCAAAGGAACGCCTAGGAATACTATGAAATTCCCAACATGGCGTGTTTTCAAATGAACGCCTAGGAATATTAAAGTCCTCCAGTAAGAACCGGAGGCACATATGCAGGTACCAGCTGGTCCAATGTTCTAAGATTGAAGGCAGTACCGAAATTAGAGGAATAATTCAGGTCCACATTACGGCGGCGATACAATACAAAATGGCGAAAACAACGAAGGAAAATCAATCTAAGCAATGAAATATCAACAAGCAGCATATCCAATACACGAATACCGAAACAAAACAGATAATAACAGCCTACACTATGGGGGCAACAAAACGAAATAGCAAAGAAATCAACAAGGAAAAATCGATCCAATCAATCAAATTACGACAATGGGAAGATACAATACAGGAATAAAGAAATAACACAAATAGTCCTCGCCCGCATTACGGAGGCAACAAGATATCACTAACAATAAACTTATTTAAGAAGAGCTACTATAGGAGGAGCACGACGGTAATTGACCTAGCTCAACCTCTTCGTCATCCGTAGTCGTGTCCCCATCTGTCTCCTCACCATCAAACCGTTCCTCAGAGATGAGGGCATCGAAATTGGTCATATGAGCACCAACGCAGGTCAGCGTCTTGAGCCGCGCTGCGAACTCAGCTCCTTTAGCGATCTCGTGAGCGTCCGAGGCCGCTTTGCGACGAGCATCATCGAAGGGAAGATTACGAGCTTCAATCCAAGCCGCAGAAGCATCGTATCTGGATCGAGACAGACGAAAATACTTCACCAACATGTTGGATTTGGTTACCAACGACTTTAATTTGCCAAAGTATTTTTCCTTTACACGCCAATATTGATCCAAACGACGATCCTGAATCTCAACAACATGCTCGACACGACGAACATATTCCCGGAAAGAGGACGCCTGAGTTTTCAGCGTGGCCCGAAGTCGGGCACACAGGTCGATCAACTTGACGTTTTTGCCCATCAAAATGATGTAAGGCCAGGTGGCAGGCACTTCACTAGCCGCACCAGATGAGACCTCGTCCCGGGCAGCACCAGTAGGTCCTAACCCCGGGCTAACTAGGCATGGAGAACCTGCCTGGTGCGACGTAGTAGCATGTGCCTATAAAAAAAAATAGGGAAGAACGAGGAAATGAATATTCAACCGTAAGAAAAGAAACGACGAAAATAGAAAAACTAATGTTTTTATACAAGTTACAAATAAAACGACAAAACAAGTTACTCGGTTATTAATCCGATAACCCATCAACAGACGCTGAGGTCTCTACTACATCGGCGAAATGAATATCTCGCAGTGAAACAATTTGTGTCCCCAAACGCTCCCGAACGATCGTATCAACTCGGTTCAAGGCAGCCGTGGTCTCAGTTACCCCAGCCATCGCATCAACTATGCGTTCCGCCCGGGCAACACCACACATCCCTTTTACGTGCTCGAGCACCTCTAAAGCGCGAACTCGGGCCCAATACGCTTTGGCAAAGGATAGCAGCAGGTCCGCATCCTCGAAAACGGCCCCTAGGACCAAGTTCAAGCTCGTCACACGGCCTCGGGCTTCATCACGAGAGCGCCGAAGTGCACAAAGAAGCTCTTTCGCTTTACCCTTGTTTGCCGTATAATATGCGCTCTTTTTGCTGAATTTCTCTCCCAAGTCACGTAACCGAATCGACAAATTTGAAATATGAATATTCATACCCTCGATTTCCCGACAAGCAGAATTCAGTTCAGAAGTTAGGGACGCGTTAGCTTTTTCAAGATCATCTATAACGTCACCTACCCTACGATTAGGAGAGGTCCAGACCACCATGGCAAGAGGGTTATTAGGTACCTGACAATATTTTGTTTTCACATCCTTCAACATATGACGACCCTCAAAAAGGGAAATTAACTCGGGAAAGCCAAACAGAGAGAAAGCATAGCACCTATATTATCACTTCCCAAAAGAATATCTTTCTAGATACAAAAGAAACCCAAAATTTGGGTACCAAAAGACTTTACACTAAGCTACACAGAAAATACTGCAAGAAAAATGGTCAAGGCTCCACCTGAGGGGATGCGGGTGGGGGAGCAGCAGTAGCATCAGGACGAGGAGTGGACGGGGCCGACACGGAATGGGGACGGAGCGCTGTCGATATAGTCTGCCCTGGCAGCCGAGGAAGCTCCTCCTCCCGAAGATTCGCCCAGTCTAAAGGTTTCGGAGGTGCACCATGAGGACAGGGATACACCAATTCCGACCACGCCCGATCCGACAAGGGAACCTTCGTGAAATTGAGCGCACGCACATGAGCGCAAAAGACGGAGAAATTCGCCATCATTGCGAACTTTGTCCGCTCCTCAGCATGCGCCGCTTTCAGAGCAGCAACCTCGGCCTTTTCGGCTTCAACGTCCTCCGCCATGAGCAAATTCTCAACCTCTAGTTGGTCGTACTTATCGACCATGCTCTCTTTTCAGCCTCCAACTTGCCGACCTCCTCGGTCATGTGCAGGATGTCCACCGACAGCTTGTCATAATTATCGCCCAGGATTTTATTCTCGGCGACCAGTTTCTCTTTCTCGGCCTCGAAAGCCGCAAGCATATCTTTTATCTTCCGATCGTTCTCCTCGACTATGGCCTTCTTCTCGGCCACCAGCTTCTCTTTATCAGCCCCTAGCGCTGCCATCTGATCCCTTAACACCACGGTACCCACGACAACCTGTATTTAAAAACATCAGCTTCCAGCCAAAATAAGAGCATCACGACCTATATAACAAAATACGAGCACAACGTACCCGCATCGCATCGACGTTGGCCTGCTCTATAACCGACATTGTAGGCCGAGCAGCTATTTTTTCTGCATCCTTGAAAACGAGGGGCTTAAGAGCCGTATACCCCATCTTCAAGGCTCGGGGTTGCTCCAACAGCAACCCCCACACCGGTCAATGTAACGGGTCATTGCAACCCCGTCCACCAACACCTTTTCAGGTTCCTCGGGAACCTCGTCTTCACCACCCCTCACAACACCCACGGCAGTCTCTTTGCCGGCTTCCATCTCCACTTCTTCCCTCACCTCCTTATCTGAAGTAGCAGTCTCAGGGGCCCTGTGCTTGCTTACAACCTCAGTACGGATGGGCGAGGTAACAGGCGGATCCTTCGTGTCTTCGGTATGAACAGGCGAGATGGCAGGCAGGATCATCGTATCCACGCCCATATTCACCAGGAGGTTGATATGTCCGAATAAGTTATCGATTGACCCCTAAAACACAATAATACCCATCGACCGGGCAAGAGCGAGGGTAACCAATGGAGAAGTCAGTAGCTGAAACAAGATAACTAATAAAGTAAAGAACTAGAGAACAAAACGACAACAATCAAAAGACAAGAGAATCAATCTACAGATACACATACATCGCCAGACGTGGAGGCATCCTCGGTGGTATCCCTTTGGGAAGCAGCAAACACCCCCTCTCCCGTGCCAACGTTAGCAACCTCCTCGGTGACCGATGTATCGGTCTCCCTAGCCCTCTTCGTTGTTCCAACGACGGGGTCAGATACACGACGCTTAGAACAAACGGGCTTTTTCCCTACCCGAGCAGCACTACGAGCCCGGACAACTTTTAAGAATTCCTCCTCGGGCTCTTTGGGGATCTCGGGCGCAGGATTCCCCTTTGTCACTGGCCCCGTAGGGTACCCGAGCAGCATGGGAGCAGTACGGCTTGCTGGATCCTTCATCGGTCCAGGCTCCCACCATTTCCAAAGAGCTAAGAGAGCCTCTACATTGGGAGCGCCGAAGTCTGGAATAATGGGAGCCTTGGTAGCAGGTCCGGGAATCTGGTGTCCCACACAACCCCATTCACCGGAAGCAATCACGATTCCGAGGTTGTGCTCTTTGTTGGTATCCGGCAAACCGGTGACCAGCCGACAGAAGGCGCGCATTGTCTTCAAATACGAGCTGCGTCGCTCAAAACTCAAACTATAAACCCCGAATACGTCTTTCAATTTGACGTCTATCCCCGATAACTCCGACAGCCTTTTAATACCGTTCAAAGTACGGTAACCATTCAGGGCCAGTTGGGCCGGAGCAATCTGGACGGCCTCAAAGAACGAAGCCACCCAGTCACTAAAAGGAAGTCTTAGACCTCCAGTAAAGAATGCCGAGGAACGTACAGCTACCTCGCCGGTAGGAACAAATCCCATCACCTCCTCGTCAGAGACAGGCAGCCGAATGTGTATGTCGGCGGGTATTCCGGCAAGCTCCTTAAACTCCTCTTCCACAAATGGGCCAACTTGGGCCACGCATTGGGTCAGAATTTCCTATCCAAACATCATCAAAACTCCATCAATATACTAACCAAATACACAAACCAAAACTACATCCAACATAACGAGAGCCACCCCCCCCCACACTCAAATTGACCAGAAAACCTACGTTTTACTACCATCCCAATCAACATAAATCAAATACATAACTAAAAACCATCAGACATATATAGACAACCAAGACCATTTACCAACGCCACATCTATGACCACAACAACAAATCAAATACAAACCCTCAAAAAAAAAAAATAAAAAAAAAAAATACTTACAGTTATCATTATGAGCAGGCAAGAGAGAACAGCAGCAAGTCTATCAACAATACAACGAAACCCCTAGATCGAGCGGCAGAACGATTTTTCTTTTTGGCGGGAAGAATATACCTTAGAGAGAGAGATATTTTCTTTAGCAAATTATGTGATAAAAACAAAAGGGATTACTTGGCACAGTAAAAAGGAGTGGAGTCACAAAAAGAATAAAATAATAACCGTCTTTTCGTGTGACAGAGGTTTACCTTTTTTCCAACCATAGAAAAGTCAACAACCGCTGCTATTTTTCACAAATAAACGCTCCAGATTTTGCCACGTCAGAGTGTATCGACTACCCAAGGCAGTTCACATCATTACACCTAAATAAACGGCCAGTGGACCCTACCACGAAAAACTTTCAGCATACGCTACCAATATTATCACACCGAGGATGTCCCCCGATTAAGATCCTCGACGCCCAACCATTTCTTACCCGAAGGACACACCGAACAAAGTGGACGGAGACCGTTTCTAGCTTGACGGCTTTAACCATCAAGTCTAACAACGCTCTACGGGGGGATAACCGGGCACATTGCTCGGTGTATACTGAAACATCGAAGCAGAGCAAATAAAAAACACAACAATATATATATCAAAGAAAATATAGAGGCAAAGCAGAAGTTTTATTCATCCACAAAGGGGGAAACACAAACAATACAACCGAAAAGAAAATTTTTACAAGAAAATACACTCATCCTACTTCTTTAAACTACCCCCCATATCGGCATCCTTCTTCGCCAAGAGCTCCTCCAGACGCTCTTTCTCCCTAATCAAACGAGCAATCGCCATCTCAGCCTGTTGCAAGGAGTAAGACTGAGACTTGCATTTTTGCTCGGCTTTGAAACGAGAAATGCCCTCCGCATCCCAATATTGTTTAAACCTCCTCACTTCAGTCTGAGCACACTTGAGATCATGTTTCAGCCATGACATCTCAATTTCTTTTAGCTGAAGAGGAGTCAAATCCTCCTCCCCAAAACCAGGGGGACGGGGTAGCAAGAAGGTAGGCTCCTCTTCCAGAAGGGCTTTCTTTTTGGAGGCAGATCTAGTAATGGGAGCCATCTCAAACAAAAGCAAGTTAGAGGCAACAAAAATTATCAACAAGAGAGAGAAAAGAAGATTGGGTAATGAAGTACAGGCAATAGAGAGCATTTATAAAGAGTCAAAGAGCACAAAGCGCGAGGCGTCACAACGATTCACAAGACAAAAGCACGAGATACGAAAAGATACATCTAATTCAAATACAAAAAAAAAATACAAGTTCCAAAACGGGAAATACATCAGAAAACCAGCCCAATCTAACTAAGGATCAATGGGTGGAAAAACCGAACTACCAGACCGAGAGAAAGCAAAACGAGCAGAGCAGTTCAACCGAGCTTGGTAGGAATCATTCATGGCAACCAAATTTTCGTTCTCCGTGGAGAGTTCGGATTTCTCCCTAGTGAGAACCATGACGCGCTCCTCCAGCCGGGCATTCCTAACCATCATGTTAGCTAGGCCTTGAGGGGAGTTATCGAACTCGTCTTGAGCATGGTCCCAAATCTCCTCGGTATCATACCAGGAGTTGGCCAGATGATTTCTCTGAAGCAACAAGTGATCGAGCTGACGACTCAAGGCCGAAATCTCGGTCTATTTCACTGTCTCTTCGGGGTGAGATCCGAACAAACTCAAGGCCAAAATGCCATACTCCTTCTCAAGCCTCCCCATTCGACGTCGGACACGAGATACCTCCGCATCCAGGTCCTTCATTTGAGCATGATATCTCACCACAGGTCCAGACATTCTGGGAAATTGTTAAGTACAGAAGAAAATAAGGGGATGAGGGAGAAGCAAACAATAAAAGTAAAATGAGAGATGATAACTACTAAAGAAAAGAGAAGTACTTATAGAACGAAAATAGTATGATATTTTATGACATTGCTTGGGAGCATGCATATTTCCTGACATGCTTGGGAGCATGCACCTATGATCGACAGTACATCTACATACATCTGATATCACAGTACAGCAGAAAATAAAGAAGATATTCAAAGATCTGATTTTTAGAAAAACGACAAACCACAAGTGCCACATAAAAAGAAGTGCAATATAAAGGGGCAAAGGAAATTTTCATTAATAAAAGTGAGATACATCACTGTTCATTACATCAGGGGACTACATCGAAAGAAAATCTATTACATTGAGATCTATTACATCCGAGGATAACATCAAAAGAAAAATCTATTATAGAAGATCAACTATGTCGGGAAACCCAGCGAACAGGATGCATGAAGGAATGAGGCGATGGGGAAGAGGAAGAAGAGAATGAAGAGGAACATAAAAAAAAAAAAAGTGAAAAGCAAGAAGATGAAAATGAAAAATGACAAAAACCCTAGAAGTAACACAAAACCCTTAGGATCACAGGGTCGATTGTTACATCGTAGTGGTGAGAAAGAAGAGGAAGAAAGAGAAAAAGGAAAAAAGTAGAGAGAGCTAGAGATGGTGAAAAGAAAATGGAAGATGAAGAAAGTAAAAGGAACATGATAAAAAAGAAAAAGGAAAAAGATAGTAAGAAGAAAATGGAGGATAGAAAGAAAAGAGTGATGGGATAGAAGATGAAGAAAAAGAAAGAGGAGACGCAGCAGAAGTAAAAAAAAAAAAAAAAAAAGAAGGGGGAAGGTTAGGGGGAGGTCGATCGGTATCGATGTGAGGGCCCGGCAGAGACATTCCTGTCTTGAAGTGTCAGGTTCCCCCTCAACACCTCATTCTCTTCGACTAGAGCCTGACGAGCACGTCGGCAGTAATCCAGTTCGGATCTTAGCCAAGTTAGTTCCCGAACCATCTCGGTATGGTGATAACGCATCACCTTTAACTCCTCCTCAGCGTCCTTCAACAGTTTTAATCCATGGCCATAGGAAGCTTCAAAAGCCTCCACTTGCAAGACCAATGTAGATTTGGTGGAAGAACTGGCCATTCTAAAAAGATTATGTGATAAAATTCTATATATGGTAAGGGGAGATAAAGAAAAGATTATGAATAAATCCATATCTTGAGAGGGTATTTATAGAAAAATTAAGGATGGTTTAGTGTGGTGAATTGCAACCGTTCGTCAAAAAACTCTTGGAAACAGGGGTAATTAAAAAGATGCGTCTGTTAAGAAAAGTTTAAGTGGGAAAGAGCAACCGTTCGTTATTAAAAGTTGAGTCCCTTAAGAAGAAACGCTTGGATTCCTGCTAGTATTTAAAAGAGAGCGAAATTCGAAAAGCCTCTGCACGTGTCAATCTAGAAAAAGTACAGCAATTAAGATATAAAGGATAAGATTTGTGCACAGGGCTCAAGAAATCCCAGTGGTCCCTAGATACAAAGATTAAGAAGTTCCAATGGATAAGGTCAAACACAAAACCCAAGAAAAGTCGTTAAAGAAGCCACAAGCACGCGCAGTCAAAATAAATTGCATTGGGAAAGTAATTCAGATATAAACAAGAAAAAGAAGTATTTATTGATTGATTGATACTTTATTACAGAAGAGGCAGTCAACATAAAGGAAATACAATAAAAATAATAAAATCATTTCGTGGAAGGGCCCGCTTCGTCATTCGGCTTCCCCTTCGACCGAGCATACACTTCCTTAAGGGCCAGTTTGTAAGCCCTCTTGGAACCAATGTGCCTATTTCTAGAGGCCTCAAGCTCTTTGATCCGAGCACGAGTCCAAATATTGTCGATCAGAGACTTCTGATATTCACTCTCCATGGCCTCCAAGCGTTCGTCCATCTCATCAGCTCGGCGAGCCTCCATGGTTAAAGAGGCAACCCTCCGTTCGAGGATACGAGCCTTCCTAACCTCCTCCTCTAGATGGGCAACGTATTCATGAAGGTTGTCACCACTATTTTCACGAGCAGAGGCCATTTGTTCGTTAATAAAGAATGAGTTGCACAAAGAATACAGGGACAGTCCCCTTTTATAGGGAGAAACAAGGGGTAGATCAGAGGTCATCTCGAAGAAAGACAACCTCTTGAACTTCCCAAGAGCATTTATGGCTAACTACAGCAGTTCAGATCCAATTAAGTCATCCAATAAGGTATCAAGGGAATAAACAGACAAGAACGAAATTAAAAGATGTTTTATTAATATTTTTCCATGATTTGATTACAACTTGGTGATGACACCCGATACAATGACATCACAAAAGACTAATTATTCCGAGGAAGAGCCTTTTTCATCATCATCCGAACTCGTTTTAGACCGAGTATGCAACTAGTTGAAGGCAAGCCCACTTAACTAGGGACCCATATCTGAAAAACCCTCTAAGATGGAGACACTTGTCAGCATCCAAAAAGGCGTAGTTGCCTATAAATAGCCAACTACCCCTCCTAGAAAAGGACCCAGAAAATCTATTCAAAAATTATAGAGAGAAGTTGAGAAAAGAGATAAAGTAGTCAAAGCTTCGCCAATTAAGAAACAAACCGAACAGTGAAAGAGCCGAGTATCGAAGAAAAAGGAGAACGACCAAGATAAGAGATTAAATAGTCAAATCGAGCACAATTGTAATAAATAAATAATAATCCGAGCAAGTGTAATAATCCGATCAATAATAAAGACCAAGAAGTGTTCATTATTTACAGTTAATTTACCATTATATTATTGTTGAAAAGTCTAACGCGACCGACCAAAGTTATGGCTAAAATACTTGGATTTGGTACCAAGCACAAACAATTTAGTAAAGTTTGAAGCATCCAAATTGGTCCACACATTAAATATTATTAAATTCCCATCCCAAAGTTAGACAAACCATCCAACAATCAACTTGTATTCAACCTAAATGTAAACCCTTCACCAAAATATTTGAAATAGTAGTAGCTTACATGACCAAACTACCACGTACCTAAAATTTACTAATAGTACGTATACCATCTCTATAAAGTAACCTCCTAGAAATGTTAATTCTCAAGAATATCCCTTTCCACTCATTTCAGTTAAAGAGCAAGGAAAATGTCTATAGATGCTGAAGCTCCAAAGTTTCTGCAAGTACTCTCCGATGGTTCTGTTAAGAGATTTTATCCCGAAATCGCCCTTGCTTCTTCCGAACCAACCAGAGGTTTCAAATCCAAAGACATTAGTATCGACCCCTCGAAGCCCATTTCTGCTAGAATTTTCATTCCGGTGGAAAATCATGAACTGCTCCCGGTTATAGTCTACTTTCATGGAGGTGGCTTTTGCATTGGATCTACCTCTTGGCTCGGTTACCATGTTTTCTTGGGGGATTTATCCGTAAAATCCAAATCCATCGTGTTCTCTGTAGATTACCGTCTTGCTCCTGAGAACAAGCTTCCCACTGCTTACGATGACTGTTGTACCGCTATCCAGTGGCTGGCTAAAAATGTGAACACCGAACCTTGGCTACAACATAAAGCTGATCTTTCTCGCGTGTTTCTCTCTGGGGACAGTGCGGGAGCTAACATTGCACACCAGGTTGCTATTAAAACCGTAAAGGACAACACTTGTGGTGTGAAAATCTTGGGGATTGTGTCTATACACCCGTACTTTGGAAGCGAAAAGAGGACGGAGAAAGAGATTGAGAAGGGTGCCGAAGAGGAAGTTGAGAGTAACGACATGTTTTGGGGGCTGAGTTTACCAAAAGGATGTGACCGTGATTTTTACGGATGTAACTTTGAAAAGGGAGAGATTTCGATAGACGAATGGGCCCGGTTCCCAAGCGTCGTGGTTTACATAGCAGGTTTAGATTTCTTGAAGGAAAGAGGGGTTATGTATGCAGAGTTTCTGAGGAAAAATGGAGTGAAAGGAGTGAAATTAATCAAAGCGGAAGGAGAAAAACACGTTTACCATGTGTTTTACCCTGAATCGGACCCTACCCGGTTGCTCCAAGAGCAAATTAGTGACTTCATTCATACATTTTAGAACGTTCTTTGGTTGATCGCGGGATCAAATTAAATTGGTAATTGCATAATTTCAAGAATTCCTTGAGAACCTGTAAGGTGGTACTGTAAATTTAGTACTCCTATTTGATCGGATATTCTACGTTTCTACTAATCTTGAAACTTGTTTTAAAATTTGAAGTCATCCAAATTTACATTTTTGCAAGTTGCGGTGACGAGTGTAGAAATCGATCACTACTGAAATCTATGGTCACAACGTCACATATTTGGCTGATTTTTCCTCCAAGTGTCTATGGTAGCATTTGTCCACTAGTGACCATTTTTTAAAAGAAAATAAAAATGAAAGGGACTAAATAAATCATATAATCAGAGAGCGAAAAGTCAAAGATTAAAATATGAGTAGCGCAAGTCTTTGAATTAATGCCATAAGGGTCAAGATTTATTTAATTTGTTTTGTATTTGGTGCAGACGATCATGGTCCTATGGATGTTTGCTGTTACATTTTTTTAATTTTGAAAATTCAGATTTTTTAATAAATGTTTAGCTATTAGTATTTTTATTTTTTTTAAAATTTAGATTTTTAGTCAAAAAAATCCATCTTTTTGTTGGATTTTGTCAAAAAAATTTGATAGCAAATGGACTCTATATATTGTTTTAAATGGATAATGTAAGGACTGATACTCAAATATTGTTTTAATTAATGTAACGATCATCATTGAATTTGCTTTTGAATCCCAATTAGCACTACAACAAAAGGCTGTCATTGTAACATAAAATTATCGGTGGACATTATACTCTAGTTTTTTATATTTGTATGGAACTGAGACAGTTTAACTAAATTTGCTTTTGAATCCCAATTAGCACTACAAGAAAAGGCTGTCATCGTAACATAAAATTACCGGTGGACATTATACTCTAGTTTCTTATATTGGTATGGAACTGAGACAGTTTAACGGTGAAACACATTCCGTTAGAAACAATAACAAAATAGCGACAAAATTGTGACACTGATTCTAATTTTCAAATTCAAATCCTTGACCTTTAAATTTTTGATAATTAAAATTGAATCTATATTTCTACGAAATAACGACCAAAGATATTAAAAGTGGAAAACAAAAGAATCTTTGAAAAGTAAAAAAAAATACACTTACAAATCGGCTGTTGTCAAAGGTTTCATATTAAATCCATAAAGAGTAAAAAAAACTAGTAGTTATAGTTCTGTCGTAAGTTCGATTCAATCTTTTAAGCCTTTTAAATCATTTATTTTGTATGTCCTTTCGACAAACGGTTCGTAAAAACCCGTCTCAAACAAAATGGTGAGTTTCTCTTTTTTGGTAGTATACAATACAGTCTCACTTGAATAGTGCAACGTTAACAACCATTTAATTGACACATTAGTTCATGTGACTCATTCCCGTTAACTTGGATGAACTGTATAAAATCGACGACAATTGATAGTAAAGCTGCAAAAGTGTTTGATATATAAAATCGTAGAAAGTGTATAATATGGGATACAAAATCGAGATGATTATAAATTAAATGTGTTCACATGGCTTTCTTGAACGAAATTGTATAGAATCGACGAGAAGTGATAGAAAAGTGTAATAATTAAATCGAGTAACCGTTACATGTAAACAATCGCACAAAGTGTATAATATGGTGTACAAAATCATCAGGATTAGAAAAAAAAACATGACTCATTCCCGTTAAATTCAAGTACGGAAATGTATAAAATCGACGAGAATAGATAGCAAAAGTGTACTAATTAAAAAGAGTAGCAATTAAATGTACAGAATCACACAAAGTGTTTAATATTGTGTACAAAATCAAAAAGTATTAGAAAAAAACGTGACTCGTTCCCGTTATCTTCTTGGACAGAACCGTATAAAATCGACGGATAATAGCAAAAGTGTCCTAATTAAAAAAAGTAGCAGTTGTATAGTATAGAATCACATAAAATATAATATATTATTAATATATGACGTACAAAACTGAAAAAAGAACAAAGCTATTGGTTTTGTAACTTTTGTTGATGGGTACGGGCAATATATTATAGGGTCAATTCCCAAAACATACAATGGTTTATAAAAAATTACCAAAACATACAAGCCAAACAATTTATTCCCAAAACATACAACTTTACCAAAATACTAAAAACACGCGTACAACACGTGACCAAAAAAAAAAACTTTCTGCGCCTCTCTCTCTCTTCTCTCTCTCTCTAAATTACCCTTTTTCATAAAATACTTACCTTATTTGCTGTTAAAATGACTCCTAAACCGAAAAAAACAAGAAAAAAACTTACAAGATCTGAATTATCACTTGTAGATGAGGAAGAAGCTACAATCGCAGCAGAAAACCCTCCAATAGCGGTAATTTATTTATTTATTTTTAGATATTTATGTGTTTTACACTTTATGTACTAATACTAATTTGATTCGCTACTCTAATTTATACACAATTGTTACATTCTATGTAGTGTATGTAATTTACTTTGATGAAATAAATTTTTCTGTGGAAAAAAATAGTAAAAAAAGGGTAAAAATTACTTTTTGAAAATGTTTATGCTGGGTAGTTTTGATTCTTGAGATGCATACACAATACTGAAAATACATAGAAAAAAGAGTCGGGGCATAAAAAGTGCATACATATTGACTATTTTACATATACACGCATGAAAAACATTGTTATGTGGAAAAAAAATGTTGTAAAAAAAAGATAACATTACTTTCTGAGAATGTTAATAGTTGTTGTTTTAATTCTTGACTAGCATACACAATGCTGAGAAAAACATAGAAAATAGCATACACATTGCTTGATTAAGTTCAAAACCTGTGTGAAAAGGTTATATGTTTTGGTAATTTCAGGAAAAAAAAGCGTATTAATGTGCATACACAATATGAGTTAACTGTCAGTTATGATTAACTTGTAAAGCATACACAATATTAATGGGAATAAAAAATAGTAAAAAAAGGGTAAAAATTACTTTTTGAAAATGTTTATGCTGGGTAGTTTTGATTCTTGAGATGCATACACAATGCTGAAAATACATAGAAAAAAGAGTCGGGGCATAAAAAGTGCATACATATTGACTATTTTACATATACACGCATGAAAAACATTGTTATGTGAAAAAAAATGTTGTAAAAAAAAGGTAAACATTACTTTCTGAGAATGTTAATAGTTGTTGTTTTAATTCTTGACTAGCATACAAAATGCTGAGAAAAACATAGAAAATAGCATACACATTGCTTGATTAAGTTCAAAATCTGTGTGAAAAGTTTATATGTTTTGGTAATTTCAGGAAAAAAAAGCGTATTAATGTGCATACACAATACGAAAAAGAAATCATGGATACGAGAGAAGCAAGACTGCGCAGATTCAAAAAAGACAACACTGTTGGTGGAAGAAGAAAACTTGTTGCTGTCACAGGTAATAAAGAGAAGCTGAATTGTATGTCAAAATTGAAAAGGGAAGACAGAAAAAGTCCTCAAAAGTATTCACCACCAGTGGTTAAAAAAAGCAAATGAGCTGAAACTACCGTGCTACAACAAAAAGATAAAAAGAGTTCAAAGGATAAACAAGACGAAATACCTTCGTTTGAGTTGCATATTAGTCAGTTTTAAGTTTTTGTCAATGTTTTGAATGTTTTAAGACATCTTATGTATGTTGTTGTTTTATAATCTTTCAAACATGAATTTTGATTTGCAAAAATACATTATGTATGCAAATATGAAAAATGCTCTTAATCTACAAGTTATTAATCAGTTCGTAAATTTTTCTCTTAATATGCAAGTTATTTTATCATTGTGTATGTACTGTCCTTTCTTGAATTTTAATGTTTTTAAAGTTCAATCAATGTGTATGCACTGTGATTAAAGTGAATTCAATGATCATTGTGTGTGTAGTGTAACCATAAAATATGTATTGTGTATGCATGTATTAAAAAACATGTATAATTTGATTTTGTCAATGTTTTAAATGTTTTAAGACATCTTATGTATGTTGTTGTTTTATAATCTTTCAAACATGAATTTTTATTTGCAAATATAAAAATGTTCTTAATCTACAAGTTATTAATCAGTTCGTAAAATTTTCTCTTAATATGCAAGTTATTTTATCATTGTGTATGTACTGTCCTTTCTTGAATTTTAATGTTTTTAAAGTTCAATCAATGTGTATGGCATGTAATTAAAGTGAATTCAATGATCATTATGTGTGTAGTACCATAAAAAAATGTATTGTGTATGCCTGTATTAAAAAACATGTATAAATTGTGTATTGTGTATGCCCGTATTAAAAAACATGTATAAATTGTGTATTGTGTATGCCTGTATTAAAGAGCATGTATACAAATTGTATTGTGTATAAAAACATGTATAAGTTGATTTTGTCAATGTTTTAATACATCTTATGTATGTTGTTATTTTATAATCTTTCAAACATGAATTTTCATTTGCAAAAATACATTATGTATGCAAATATGAAAAATGCTCTTAATCTACAAGTTATTAATCATTTCGTAAATTTTTCTCTTAATATGCAAGTTATTTTATCACTGTGTATGTATTGTCCTTTCTTGAATTGTAATATTTTTAAAGTTCAATCAATGTGTATGCCCTGTGATTGAAGTGAATTCAATGATCATTATGTGTGTAGTGTAACCATAAAATATGTATTGTGTATGCATGTATTAAAAAACATGTATAAGTTGATTTTGTCAATCTTTTGAATGTTTTAAGAGATCTTATGTATGTTGTTGTTTTATAATCTTTCAAACATGAATTTTCATTTGCAAAAATACATTGTGTATGCAAATATAAAAATGTTCTTAATCTACAAGTTATTAATCAGTTCGTAAAATTTTCTCTTAATATGCAAGTTATTTTATCATTGTGTATGCACTGTCCTTTCTTGAATTTTAATGTTTTTAAAGTTCAATCAATGTGTATGCCCTGTAATTAAAGTGAATTCAATGATCATTATGTGTGTAGTACCATAAAAAATGTATTGTGTATGCCTGTATTAAAAAACATGTATAAAAGTGTATTGTGTATGCCCGTATTAAACAACATGTATAAATTGTGTATTGTGTATGCCTGTATTAAAGAGCATGTATAAAAACTGTATTGTGTATAAAAACATGTATAATTTGATTTTGTCAATGTTTTTAGGCATCTTATGTATGTTGTTGTTTTATAATCTTTCAAACATGAATTTTCATTTGCAAAATTACATTGTGTATGCAAAATATGAAAATGCTCTTAATCTACAAGTTATTAATCAGTTCATAATTTTTTCTCTTAATATGCAAGTTATTTTATCATTGTGTATGTACTGTCCTTTCTTGAATTTCAATGTTTTTAAACTTCAATCAATGTGTATGCCTTGTGATTAAAGTGAATTCACTGATCATAAAAAACAACTTGTTAAAAATAAAACAAATTTAAGTGCATACATAATGTTATTATTCAAACAATAATGTCTTGTGTATGAAATTTTAACATTGGCTCTGATGACAACAAAACCCACTACTAGATGACATTCATAAACTGGTTTCCACGATGAAGTGCGCAGCTTATTAATCTAATCTAGCTTCAACTGGGTATAAACAGAACTAAACAATGTCCCATCACAATGTGAATATATATCCAACAAAAATGAAATATGAATCAGATATCAAAGTCCATTACTGGAATCAAAACGAGTACATTTATTGAATTCGTAAACGAGTACATATGATATATAGCAAAAAAATATAATAACACGACAGTCGGAAAAAATATGTCATTAACTCTGTCAAAAGAAAATATATGTCATTTACATGAAAAAAAACTAATAAACTATCAAACTAATTGCCAAACATCACATTCTGTTTGAAAGAAAAAAAATTCAAATAGGTTCTTTACAACTTTTCTGGCTATGTCCTTGCCAAAAACTTTATCGTTAGCAGCAACAACACCCTTCCAAGCTTTTTTGTAAGAAACAACATACCCAAAATGATTAAACAAGTGTTTAACTGCATCAGCTCCACTAAACCTTGGGTTTGCAACTAAATCTGCTTCAATTAATCCTACGATTACTTTACTCGTCAAATTATGACCTTTTGGCTGTGTAATTTCCAAATCGCAATCATGTTGCTGACTAAACTTTCTTACAATAAAAGCACCAGTACTCTTTTCGATCGTGGCTGTTATAGACCAAAGACAAGTGACATTGGATGGGTTAATGCAAACTGCAATAACAGCAGATGGTGAATTTCTAGTACAACGATATAAAAAACCACATTCTGTACAATACTTGTTCAAAACAGTCCTAAACTCATTGGCACCGCCTCTGAACTTCTGACCAACGCCTCTTAAAATACATGTCCAGTGCTTACCCATCAACATTAGCCCACTATTACTGCATTCTGCGACATCTTCGATATGCCTTACATCTAAAAAAGTTGTCGTTTCAGAAGCATCAACAATGTCGAGGCAGGTCCTCATAGTATTACAAAAACCTTGATACAAAAACGTCAATGGAATCCAACGAAAATAGACTAACCAAACGAAACAAACAGCTCAAGTCTTCTTGACAACTTAATCGACATTTTTCATATCGAGGAACAGAATATGTCAACAACACATCACTTTTATCCAAATGCGGCCAAATATCACAAATTTTAGCCACAAAATTTTCAAAACTAATATCGATCTGAATTGCAATTATAACCATCTTAGAACTAGCAACCGTGACAACATCTAGATTGCACATCATCAAAAAACTGCCCATCGCACTACAAAACAACATAAACAAAACACACACAAAATGTCAATGTATTGTGTATGCATGTATTAAAAAGCATGTATAAAAGATGTATTGTGTATGCTTGTATTTAATAGCATGTATAAACTGTGTATTGTGTATACCTGTATTAAAAAACATGTATAAAAAATGTATTGTGTATGGATAATAACCAAAACACAATGTACTGCGTATGGCTGTATAAAAAGATCGTGTATAACAATGTATTGTGTATGCCTGTATTAAAGAGCATGTATAAACAGTATATTGTGTATGCATGTATTTAATAGCATGTATAAACTGTGTATTATGTATGCTTGTATTAAAGAACATGTATAAACAATGTATTGTGTATGGATAATAACCAAAAACACAATGTACTGTGTATGGGTGTATAAAAGAGCGTGTATAACAATGTATTGTGTATGTCTGTATTAAAGAGCATGTATAAACAGTATATTGTGTATGCCTGTATTTAATAACATGTATAACTGTGTATTGTCTATTCCTGTATTAAAGAACATGTATAAAACAAATACACAGTTTTTAAAAGAGCAGTGTCAATGAATACAAAATATATTGTGTATGGCTGTATTAAAGAGCGTGTATAATAAATTTATTGTGTATGCCTGTATTAAAGAACACTATCAATGATAAAAGTGCATACATAATAGTGACAATTCATACAAATAATTATTTAATATGCAATTCAACTAGTTTATAGTTAATGTATTGTGTATGCATGTATTAAAAAGCATGTATAAAAGATGTATTGTGTATGCCTGTATTTAATAGCATGTATAAACTGTGTATTGTGTATGGATAATAAACAAAACACAATGTACTGCGTATGGCTGTATAAAAAGAGCGTGTATAACAATGTATTGTGTATGCCTGTATTAAAGAGCATGTATAAACAGTATATTGTGTATGCATGTATTTAATAGCATGTATAAACTGTGTATTATGTATGCTTGTATTAAAGAACATGTATAAACAATGTATTGTGTATGGATAATAACCAAAACACAATGTACTGCGTATGGCTGTATAAAAGAGCGTGTATAACAATGTATTGTGTATGCCTGTATTAAAGAGCATATATAAACAGTATATTGTGTATGCATGTATTTAATAGCATGTATAAACTGTGTATTATGTATGCTTGTATTAAAGAACATGTATAAACAATGTATTGTGTATGGATAAAATCAAAACACAATACACAGTTATTAAAAAACAAAAAAAAAACACAAAACACACAATGTACTGTGTATGGGTGTATAAAAGAGCGTGTATAACAATGTATTGTGTATGTCTGTATTAAAGAGCATGTATAAACAGTATATTGTGTATGCTTATATTTAATAGCATGTATTACTGTGTATTGTGTATGCCTGTATTAAAGAACATGTATAAAACAAATACACAATTATTAAAAGAGCAATGTCAATGAATACAAAATATATTGTGTATGGCTGTATTAAAGAGCGTGTATAATAAATTTATTGTGTATGCATGTATTAAATAACACTATCAATGATAAAAGTGCATACATAATAGTGACAATTCATACAAATAATTATTTAATATGCAATTCAACTAGTTTATGCACCGTATTAAAGTGTATATAATGAATAGTGCTTACAGTTATTATTAAGTATATAAATTTAATTACAGTAATTTTTAAAAAACAAAAAAATACCTCGGAAATTGACGGATGAACTGATGAATTGATGAAGACGGTGATCAAAATAACCCAAGATTGACGGATGAACTGATCGGAGAAGACAATACCTGAATTGATGAAGACGATGTTCAAAATAACCGAAAATTGACGGATGAACTGATCGAAGAAGACAATACCGAGACCTGTGAACTGATCGGAGAAGAAGATTGAACTCGGATAGAGTATAGAGAGATAGAGAAGAGAGCTCGTAGCTGAGCACTCTCCTTTTCTAGAGAGAGAGCGAAGAGAGATGGAGAGAAAAGAAGACTGCGGGGAAAAAAATATAAAACAATCAGTATTTATATTTTTAAATAATTGTATGTTTTGGAAATAAAGTGTTGGGTATAACTTTTTGGTAATTTGTTTAAAATAGTTGTATGTTTTGGTAATTTTCCCTATATTATAAGCTACAAAATGTAAACAATCAAATTAAATGATGAAACGAGGAAACCAAATAAAAAAAAGATTGAAACTAGAGTGACTACTATTATAATTTTGTAAGACTGTATTTTTCGACTGTAAAAAAACCGTATATTATAATTACAAACCGTAATTATCATTTACCATTTACTTTTTTATTTTATTTTTTATAAATAAAAATAAGGATAAATTAACAAAACATACTACTTTTGAAACTAAATTACAAAAAACATACCCTTACAACTTTAACTATCAAAAACATATCAAACAATTTTAATGATGTTTATTATCTTCTTTCTCTATCTCTCATTTACTCTCTCTCTCCTCCCTTATTATCTCTCTCCTCCATTCTTCTCTCTGTCACCAATTCTTCTCTACATCTCTCTCATCTTAGTCTCTCTCTCCTCCATTGTTGTTTATATTTTTATTTTATATCACACTCTATCTCTCTCCCCTCCTCCACCACGAAAACCCGTCACTAACTATATATGAAAAATATATGAAATTGGTGAGATTGTTTTCTATCCCGTAATATATGAAAAATAAATGAAATTGGTGATATTGTTTTCTGTTTATTGAGCTTTGAGACTATTGTAAAACTTGTGAGTTTAAAGTTGAAGGAGGAGAATTTATATGTATAGTATTGAGAGAAATTTATATGTAGAGTATGAAGTTTTAAAATTAGGGTATGAAGTTTTAAAATTAGGGTATGAAGTTTTGAAATTAGGGTATGAAGTTTTGAAATTAGGGTATGAAGTTTTGAAATGAGGGTATGAAGTTTTAAAATTAGGGTATGAAGTTTTGAAATTAGGGTATGAAGTTTTAAAATGAAGGTATGAAGTTTTGAAATTAGGGTATGAAGTTTTGAAATCAGGGTATGAAGTTTTAAAATTAGGGTATGAACTCTTTTTTTAGATATTTGATTGTGATTCAGAACACTTAGGGTATAACATTTTAAAATTAGGGTATGACATTTTAAAATTAGCATATGAATATTTTGTGAGTTTTTAGTCATTTTGAGAGAGATAGATGGGTGATTAGCATGTGCTAAAAAGATGTGTGATTATCGTGTGTTAGAGAGAGATGTACGATTAGAGAGAGAGAGTTGCGGTTAGAGAGAGAAATGTTAGATTATCGTTTGATTAGAATTAGAGAAATAATAAGTATATATAGGTATGTTTTTTGTAAGTTAAAGTTTTGGAGGTATGTTTTTTGTAATATAATAGATGTAGGGTATGTTTTTGTTAATTGTCCCTAAAAATAAAAATAATATAACGTAATTGCAGATTACGGTTCATAGTTTTAAGGATGATGCTATACACACAACTTGCATACAACTCCCACACTCCCTTAGTTAATGAAAGACATATGTATACCTCCAAATGTACATAAAACACAATCTATAATTTGATAAACCAAAATATAAATATTCAACATAATAAAAACTCAACCTACTAAAAACTCAAATAAAAATATAGTATAACCGTAGTTGAGCTACGCTAAATTTAAATATTAATTAAAAATAAGAAAACCATGTATATTTGGAGGGATAAAAATGTATTTTTTTTTAAAAATATATATATTATTATACAGATAACTGTAACTGACTGCCAAAGTGAATATATTTTTCTAAAAAAAAGATAGAGAGAGAGAGAAACTATTTACATTTCAGGTGCGCGATCTCTTTCTCTCTCTAAAAGCCCTAGATTTGTTTTTCATTGTTTTTTTTTACAATACTATCTCTTTATTCTCAGACTATTTGATTGAAAATAATATTTGATTAATAGGGGGAATTAGTTTAAGTTGCTTTTGCTTAACACAATTGGGCTTAAAAAAGTAGCTTATTTTAAAGTTGACTGTTTATAATAATTCTTTGGGGGGTTATAATTATTAACATATTATAAGGATTTTTTCTACTGGGGTTTTCTGTTTGCTCATTTTTTTAAGCTGTTTCATTTAAGTCCTTGATAATTAGTGGTTTTCAACTGGCTTAAAATTCTGGTTTTTTTAGTCCATTTTTAAGCTGAACTACCAAATGTACCCCAATCTATAAGCATAATAGGCTTAGGGTCCGTTTGGTAACTTCTTTTTAGCTGATTTTGGAATTTTGATTTTAAAAATCTGTTGAAAAGCAGATTTTTAGGTTAAAAAAGCTCGAAAAGTCTAAAAAACAAATTTCTGGATTTTTTAGTGGATTTTTAAAATAGATTTTCTAAATCTGATTTTGGACAAAAAAATTGTGGCTAAACATAGCCTACACAAAGAACCTGAGCTTAAAAGCTATAACTAAACCAGTAAACGACCAAGTGTTTTGGGTACTTGAACATAATCGGGAATATTATTATTTTGTAAGGTTAATACAAGTTTAGTGGCGACAAGTAAATAAGCTTTAAAAGATGGGTAAGCCACTGGTTTACGAGATTTTGGAAAAACCTGCAACTAGTTGTATGATAGGGATTTGCAGCGCAATATGGTTCTTTATACAGAAGAAAAACATCGGGTACACAGATGTGGGTATGAGTTACGAAACAGCTGCCGAAGGGCAGCATTGGAGGATAATCACCTCGGCTTTCTCTCACATTAGCGTCCTTCACCTCGTTTTCAATATGAGTGCCCTTTGGAGCCTCGGTGTTGTAGAGCAGTTGGGTCATATCGGATTAGGTTTCCAATTTTACCTTCATTATACCCTCGTGTTGGTAATACTTTCGGGTGTGCTCGTGTTGTGTGCTTACCATGTTTTGGTACAAAGATTCAAGCTTGAGTATTTTCGGAGGGTCACAGCGGTTGGGTATTCTTGCGTTGTTTTTGGGTGGATGACGATTCTTTCGGTGAAGCAACCGTCTTCGAAGCTTGAGCTCTTCGGGTTCCTCTCTCTACCGATCAGCTTCGCGCCGTTTGAGTCCCTCATTTTCACCTCCATAATCGTTCCGCAAGCGAGTTTTATAGGCCATTTGTCTGGGATTATAGTCGGTTACGCCATTGCTTGGCGATTGGTGCAGGGAATGAACAGTTACTGGGCGGTTTCTATGTTGGTTTGGGTAGTCTTCTGGTTTTTGTTGAGTTTGAAACGGTTCGGTATATTTGATTTGAGTTTTCTTGAGATAGAATCGGTTACAGATTCATCATTGAGATTGTTTCATGGTACTGGTAGAACTCTGCAATTGAGTTCATTGCCAGCTGCTACAGGGGCTGATCTTGTGTAGAGTATATATGTATGTATCGGTGAATTATTAAGAAAAATATATGCCAAATCTTGGGATTTTCGTGTATTCCCCCTTGTGAATTATTCGCGTTTGTATAATCTTGGGTTTTGGATTTAAAGATGATTACATTTATCATCGGACAGTTTCGCATATATGTTTTGCGAGTCAGTTATCTGTGTTAAAGCTTTCATTTGCAGTATTTTCTTTTCTCGACGACCATCATTTTCGCTAGCCTCGAAATGCTTTATATGTTTTTGCTTGCTTTTATCGTATATATTGAAGTCTTGTGTAGGAAAGGGATTTACTTTTGTGTACTGTTTTTCGTGGAAATTCTCGGTCATGCAAATTAGAAGCTATATGTACAAACATTGTAATGATAACTTCAGAGCATAAATTACCTACAGTAAGATGATGTTAATAGACGTGTGAACTGTGAATATAACATGACATATTTAACTGGCTTGATTTGGCAAAAAGGTTTAGTTAAATTGCAAAATGAGTACACTATCATAAGGGCTGAGAGTTATATTGGCCTTGTTTGGTCGCGTCTTTTATTTTCAAAATTATACTTTTTGTAAGTGGGTTGAAAAGTATACTTTTTATGTTTACTTTTTAGTAAGTAAATGCTGTTTGATGAACCGTAAAAGTATACTTTTCATTAAAAATGTTGTTTGGTAAAATATGTTTACTTTTACTTTTTTAGTAAAAATGAATTGTTTATTCAAATAATGCACAATAATTACCACTTTTGAACTTATATTACTCTTAAGTACCTCCGTAAGTTCATATTCCCTATAGTTACCATTTTTTAATTATTTACTTTATTTACCAAAACGCCATATACATATTTCATAAGTATAAGTAAAAAAAACACATAAAATTATATAAAATAAAAAAAATCACAAAGAAAAAAAAAATCACAAAAAAAATTATAAAAAATAAAAAAAATCACAAAATATTAAAAAAAATAGAAAAATAAAAAATTTATAAAAAATGAAAAAAATCACAAAAATGAAAAAAAATCACAAAAAAATCACAAAAAAATTATAAAAATGAAAAAATCACAAAAAATCACAAAATTTTAAAAAAATTACAAAAAAAAATAAAAAAAAATTACAAGTTTTTGTCATTTTTTATATTTTTTATAAGTTTTTGTCATTTTTTATATTTTTTTTGATTTTTCGGTATAAAAAGTGTTATATTGACAAAATAAATTATATATATATTTTTTAATTTTTTTAAAAGTTTATGATTTTTTTAATTTTTTGTGATTTTTTGTAATTTTTTATAATTTTTATAATTTTTTTGTGAATTTTGTATTTTTTAATAATTTTTTGTGATTTTTGGTGATTTTTTTTTATAATTTTTGGTGATTTTTTATAATTTTTTTATAATTTTTTTGATTTTTTGTGATTTTTTGTGATTATTATAATTTTTTATGATTTTTTGTGATTTTTTTCATTTTTATAATTTTTTTGTGTTTTTTTTTTTATTTTGTTGTAATTTAAAACTATTTTTTTGGGTTTGTAGAAAGATAAAATATGTATATTATATTTTGGTTTGTATGACAATTTAGTAAATAAAGTAAATAATTAAAAAGTAGTACTATGAGGAATGTGAAATTATCAAGGTATTTAGGAGGAATATAAGTTGCTATGAGGTAGTTATAGTAAATTACCCCTTTGTTTATTTCGATTAATAGAATAAAGCAAAATAATTAACTAACAAAAAAACATTTCATTATTTAAAGATTAAAAATACAAAATTAGAAAAATATAATGATGATAGGAACTAGGTTTTGAACTGTACTTTAAAATCACATTCAGATTAAAACCTAAATTTTAATATGGTTTTGAACGTGAGTAATATAATAGATTTTGTTCATTCAGATTCAACAAAATATCATCAAACAAAATTTCATTCAGATTTTGTTCATTCAGATTCAACAAAATTTCATTACTTATCATCAAACTTACTTTTAAAAAGTCTACTTATAGACATTTACTTTTCACCAAAAGTAGACTTATGAGATGACGTCCAAACAAACTAAATATAAGTAAAAGTAAAAGTATACTTAATGGTTTACTTTTGATAAAAGTAAAAGTAAACTTTGTAACCAAACAAACATACGTAATAAGTAAAAGTAAAAGTAAAAGTAACTAAAAAGCTTTGCAACCAAACAAGGCCATTATGCTTCCAAAACTTGGTTTTAGGGGTGGGCACGGGGCGGATTGGTCTCAATCCTAATCCGCCCCGTAAAATAAATGGCGGGACGGATTGGGGCGGATTAGTGAAATTCAAATTCCAACCCAACACAACCCATTATAATTAAAACCCCAACACAACCCATTATCAAGCGGGGCGGATTGGGTGCGGGTTGTTTCTTGAATTTTCATTTTAGTCATTAATTTTTTATTATTTCGCATAATTTACCTAAATATTTAAAAAAAAAAAATCAAATAGAAATATAAACTAAAAGCCAACCAAAATACGTTTAGAATGTTCGGAACAAGTAACAAAGTTAAAACAAAACAAAACAAAACAAAACAAATTGTTATTCATCAACATAATCAAAATAAAGTTCAATAGCTAATTGAATACATAAGTTCAATAGCTACAGATTTCATAATAACTTTATATAACTTCATATTTGGCTATACTTCAATTACAAATAAAGTTTTTAAAAATAAATTAATCACTCATACTAGCTAGACCCAGATTAAAAATTACTTCTTTTTGTAAGTACGAGATAATACATTGAAATTTATAATACAATATATCAATCGAATCATTAAGCTTAAGTTTGGACAATCCAAAGATTTTTTGTCTATATATATAATTTTTATTAAATCAATACTATTATAATATAGAAACTCTTATTAAAAAAGATCTTGAGAAAATTTATATTTATATATATATATATATATATATATGCGGATTGAAACGGGTTGAGGTGGATTAACCCGCGGTTTGGAAACCCCAACCCTAACCCAACCCACGAATTTTTTTACGTATTGGGGCGGGGCGGATTTAACTTTTTTTGACATCCAACCCGCCCCAATCCGCCCCAATCCGCACGGATTGGGTTACGGGACGTATTTGCGGATTTTTTACCCACCCCTACTTGGTTTGATGACCAAGCTAAATTTCTTAAGGTCTCATTTCAACAATTTGTTCCTTGGACCTTAAACTTAAAGACATACAAGTATGTCGAGTAAGCATATATTTACTGTATCAATTTGACATCTATCCTAGTCTGCACTTAATCAAATTTTACGATAATAAGTGATGAGAGAAAAAGAAACACCCGAAAAGATATTAAGGCGAAAGAGTTTCGTTTGTACCAGTTTGTTAAATGTCCAACGTAATGAAACCCAAAAACTAAACACATGAACTTATTTTTATTTTTTTAGATACTCCCCCGTCTCAAATTATTTCAACACTAGGTGAAACGTAAAATATTAACGGAACATCATGATAAATTGATATCTTTTTATTGGCTGATTTTGACAAATTTATTCTTCTAGATAGCATCACTCCATTAGAGCTAATATACAAATGTCAGACAGGAAAAAAATGTTAATCATTCTTCTATTCTATTTTCGAAAAATGTACCAATAAATCACTCAAATAGAATATGTCCTAATAATTGAATACTACCCCAATAAACTGGGACGGATGTATATTTAATGTTAATACTAGTACTAGACTAATAGTTAATGTTTTAAAAGACAAGTATACATGGAAATTCGTCGGAGTTAGAACAGTAGACGAAGCTTAAAAGCCTATCAAATTAAACGGAATCAATTTCCGCCTAATAATGGGACATTTTAAAACATGGGTGAGAAATTTGTTAGTATTCTTTTACTTTGACGGTGTTATTTTCTTTAATTTCCCATCAGTCCCTTGGGGTTGTTTTTAAGTCACCAAAAGTAGCTCAATTTCATTTTATTTCATTTCATTTATTATTTGGTTTGGCAAAGCTAAGCAAATAAGCTTCTGGAGTGGAGAAGATAGAGCGCTATGGCCAATTGTGTATATGGTATGAGTATGAATATGAATATGAGATGTTTAGTGAGTGTTCCTCTTTATTGTTACTCTCCATCCCCAAATCCGCTCCTCGCATTTACGCCACGTGTCCTGCCACACCATCGCTGTTCCGCTCGTCCCTCCTCCTCTTCCCTCTCATCTCCCAAACACATTAAAACCAATAACGTAGGTTTGGGATACTTAATTTTAATATTTTCTTGTTCACTATTTTTGTTCGTTACTAGTATTACGGACGGAAATCCAAACTTTAAAGCCGAGGGGTGAAACGCTATATATTCAGGAATTTAATCAAAATTCATTGAGTTTTTTTTTTACCTTTTAATGTTTTGTAGTTTATCGGTTCGGTTATGTGGTTGCATATTAAAAGAATGGGGTGAAACACTACTTTTGGGAAATATGGGCAAATACGCTAATGTTTTACGATTTTAATTAGAATGTATAGATAAAGAATTCATTAAATTTTTTTTTATCAAAATGGAGCGGAATGCAGACCTGACTGTCTCCACCTAGTTTGTTTCGTGTTTGTAGTCCGTCAGGTTCAATTATGTGGTTGCAATTTGCATTGTATTAATTCTTTAGCGGGTTTCATATGATTTTAGGATTATATTATTCTTGTTCACTAGTAGTCTAAATTTGTTGGTTACTATTATGTAAAGGAGAGGTGTGAAACGCTACTTTTGGTAAAAAATAATGAGAGCTATAACTTTTGAAGATTTTAATCAAAATACATTGAACAAATTTACTTTTTCATTAATTTGTATTAAAATGCTTGAAGCCCGAATGGGAGGAATTAGGTGGAGACAATCCGAGTCTCAGAATAATAGTTGATGGAAAAAGTAAATTTATTATATGTAATTTGATCAAAATCTTCGAAAATTGGCGTGCGGCCCCCATATTACGGAAAAAAAACTCATACATGATATGAAGAAGCATTAAATGGAATATCGGTACCTCCCATTTAAAATCCTGGTTCCGCCCGTGCCTCCACTTAGTTCTTTCCGTGTTTGTAGTTCATCGGTTTGGTTATGTTATTGCATTTTACAATTCTTTAGTGGGTTTCACATGATTTTGATGTGTACTTACTAATTTGCTGTTTGTTTTGATTATGCTAGTTCCATTTTAATTGTCATTACAGAACGAAATTACGTGCAACTTTGAGCGGTGAAAATCTCGTATGGAACTGTGTGATTATCTTTTGATTATTATTTTTATTTTGGCATGTTAGATAGGAGATTCTTCGTCGGTCAGTTTTGTACGTAATTTTGTAAAAGACAAATTATAAAGGATGGAGAGTATGATTTATGGATTCAAATATGTGGTTGCATCTAATGAGTGGGTTTGGAATGATCGGTATGTGTTGTTTTTAGTTTCTGGAGTATGGTTTTTACTATGGGTTTAAGCATTGTTGTAGAAAAAAACAAAGACTTAGCTAAAGGATTTTTGCGAACGCTTAAAGCATAAAAGTGAGTGTTTTTTCCTGATTTTTTAAGCTTTGAAACAAACATTATATCGAGCTTTGAATCTCAAAGTTTTTTTGGCTTCAAGGCAATCATTTTAAAACAGTGGTTGTGAATATATGGTTGCATTTTTTGGTAACGACTTTGGTGATTAGTTAGCTTTTATTTTGTGGTTTCAACCGAAAATATATATGTATTCTGTTTAGTCATAGAAAAACAATAGACTGGGTAGTGGATAAACTATGTAGTGACAACAAGAGGGGTCACAGTTTTCATATCATTAAAAGACTTACATACCACAATGATTTTTAAGCCGAACTTTTCTGATCATAATTATTGCCTATAATAAAAAATTTATTCTTGTTTTTTTATTTAGTTATTTTGTACCGATACCATAAACGTGGTGACTGCTAATGTTGTAAGGATCATTGAATTCCATCTCGCCATTTATATGTTTGTGTACAAATTGCTAGTGAAAATTATTTTATCTAAAAGTGCCAGAATTGAATTTCTCTCAATTTATCCTGATGGAAAAATGATAGCATGTGCTAACAAAAAGATAGGCGAAAAGGTACTGAGAGAAGGATATCTTCTTTCTCCTACAGTCCTATAGCATTTGATTGAGCTAATTGGTCTTTTTCCCTTTCATATCTTACAATAAATTTTATCATTTATTATTTCTCAAATTGAACTTAAACATTGGATTTGGATAGTAGTCACAACTGATATACAGCGGTCCAACTGTTGGACATCTATCTGTATAATTTCATATTTATTTCAACCTTAATTGATATGCTCTTTGTTATATGCAGAAAAAAAAGCCTTTGGATAATCTTGCTATGGACGAAGATTTAAATGAAGATGCTTTTGAGGCGTTATTTAACCAGCTTGAGGAAGATCTAAAAAACGATGGGATCTCTCTTGAAGATTTTGATGAAGATTTATCCGAAGAAGACCTTGCGAAACTTGAGATAGAGTTAGCTGAGGCATTGGTGGATGACGAAATGTTAGGGTCATTGGATGCAGAAGAAAATGATCATGATGAGGAGGATGAGGACGAGGACGAGGATGAGGAAGAAGAAGTGGAGGAGGAGCAGGATGCAGAAGAAGTGATATTAAATCTTAAAACGTGGCAACTTCGACGATTGGCTTATGCTTTGAAAGATGGCAAACGTAAAACGAGCGTAAGCATCTTTGTGTTTGAGCTTTTTTTTTCCTTCTCATAATGCTTTTGTGTAGTATGTAATTGACTTACTAATCTGTGTGGTATATGTCTTGTGGGAGATATCATTGCCATCGGAATGTGGGCAACCTATTTTCGTAAAAGCAACTCTTCAAATTGAAATTTGTCACCCTTTTCATTGTTATTTTTTTTAGAAACACTCCACTATGAAGAGGGTTTGGTGGACTGCTATGTGTATATAAATCATATAATTTGAGTACATGATAGGAGGGGACATGGAGCCAGACCTCCATGAATTAAAAGAAGTACATCAACTGTATGAAACTTATTCACAAAAGCAATTGAAAAGCTATATGATACATCATCAGAAATTGTGGATATCAAGAGGAAGTTGTGTTAGTTATTTGTTTTCGTTTATCTATCATGTATAATAAATAATCATGCTTCAAAATTCGTAATTGGATGACGAGATAGATGGTTGGTTTTTAAGAACATGACACTTTTTTAGTTACATCCTTATAAGCCATAAGCAAGTTGTTAGTTGAGAATGGTCAATTGATGTACACCACATTGTTTCTTCTTTTTCCATCCCGTTTTTTCCAGCCCGAGAGTAAAAAATAATCAACACTTTGAAGACAAAGTTAAAATTCTTTTGTGGGGAAGGGTGTCGTATAACGGTTTAACCTCTTGAGCTAGATTGTTTTGGAGACTTTTCTCTTTCCCTTGAATAATATCGACAAACTATTTATTCTGTTGTGTGCTTTTGTTATAAATTTTCTCGAAATGACATCTATTGCTTTTTTGCAAAAGTAGCTGAAGTGCTGTTACAAACAAGTAAACATCGATTAACACCAGCCTATTTTTGGTCTAAGTCAACCCACGCTTGGTTAAACATATTTATCAATGTTGTAATTTGTAAATTTTGCTAGGCTGGGTCAGCACGACGATGCAGGGCCTAGAAGCCTGGGGCCTAGGGTAACTACAGTTCAGTAGTTCACATTTCCTTTTAGCTTTTTGGAGATTGTAACATAACATAGGCATGGTAAATATGATTTACAGGACAAGTTAGGCTCTAAGTCTATAAACTTACATAATTCATCTACAGTCAAACAAAAGATGCAAGAACAATTGTTGAGAAAAATCGTGTTCTACAAAAAAAGGTGCAATTTAATATTGAGGTAAAAAAGACTCCAACACAAATTAGTTATGTTGCTTTAGCTATATCACAAATTAGTCCTCGTCTGACTAATGTTAACCTCGTTATCATTCTCGGCGCTCTTATATTGGTACACGAGTATACTTAACTTCAATGGTTTTCTGTTTTCAGATCAATATATTTTAATTATTTACTTGAACCCTATTTGCTTAGTTAGCCTTAATTAGCTTCGATTAGCTCCAAATGCTTACCCTTGTCTGAACCAACCAACACATAATCAGGGCAGTGAACCAACCTGAAACTGATGTAACCTCAGTTTTTTATGTCTTACTCAAAATGTTTTAGGGGACTGGTGTCTCCCACTACACTTTATAGCTGTCCGTGTTCTTACTTCTTTTGATACAGGTACCTTAATGCTGTGAACCATATAATCTGCTCATTTCATCTATCCAGTTTATAATCCTCCATTGGTGGGGTTTTATCCCCATGTTGTAACTCTACTAAGAAAGTTATAAACCAGAAGTAAATGGATTACGGTGGTCATATTCATCACTGAGTGAACTAGTGCTTCTGTGCCCTCTTAAGTTGATGTGTGCTGCAAAAAAAGAAAAAAATAGTTGATGTGTGCTGGTATGTCTTTTTGTAAAATTTATATTTTTACATATCTTATTCCGCAGATTAAAGTTCTTGCTGGTGATGTTTGTCTGGATCGAAGTCTGGTCCTCAAGTTACTCCGTGATCCCCCTCCAACTCTGTTACTAATGAGTGCGGCTTTACCGGATAAACCCACCCCAGTAAATTCAGAACCAGGAAACAGGAAAATAGAAACAATTTCATCTGAAACTGAAACCAAAGATTTGGCAAAACCTGATCCCAATGTGAAAGTTCCCGTTCATGTTATTCAAAGCAACTGGTCTGCTCAGAAAAGACTGAAGAAGGTGCACCTGGACACTCTAGAAAGAGTTTATGGTCGAACAAAGCGCCCAACGGTATGCTTTACTTTGTCTGATTGTATCATCTATCTTAGCAGTGGCAGTTTATTGAGTGTTATTATTTTCTACTATTTGCTCTAAATAAAATCTGTGGTATCTGTTCCGTGCTGCAAGCCTGCAATTAAATATTTTGTTTATCAGAAAAAGGGAATAAAAAGTTGGACCTTAATTTGCCCAGCTGGCCCAGTTTCGTTTCAGTCAGAAAGAAAAAAAAAATCATGAAAAAGCATGAATCTCCCAGGATAGAAAGGGAGCACGAGTTCTTTGATTGTATAAGGCCCGACTAATTTCTTTTGAGGTCTCATTCCATCTTTTGTATTCTATCTCCTGATATCCCCTAACCTGCACTTTTTTCTCTTTCCTCGCCCCTCAATCAGGACCTTTCTAAGGTAGAACTACTGTGATCCCTCTAAGCTTTGACCTTTATTTCTTTTTTCATTTATTCAAAGGGAGGAGATTATCTTTTTGCTCCCTTGTTTGATAAATCAATGACCTCCTTTTTCCGCTAAGCTCGTATTTTTGTTTCTTAAGAATGGTCGCCACCTCTCTAAGAACATGAATGTTTGTCGCTGATTCCCTGTTAGACTCGCACCAATTTGCTAGTTTAGAGTCCTTCCACTCAATCAGGAAAACAGGACAACTCAATATGCCGTTAAATGGGGTATTGATGAAAGTAGTTTTGGTGTGGAAATCTCATTTCATCTGAAGTTAAGATTTAGGCTTCCACTCAAAACTTGAAGCAACTTTTTCAAGAATTTATTTTTGTTAAGGGTGAAGCATTTTTTAAGCTCAAGTGCTATTAGCAAACAATTAATTCTGTTCCTTTTGCGGTAAAACTGGTCCAGTCACACTCACGAAATGGGTATCATCATATGATTTTTACAAAGAGAGGAATTACAAAATGTATGACATAAAGCGGTTTAAACTATGATTGTATTTGTGAAAATTAAAACGAAACCTGTGTTATTTCCATGTCAGAAAGTACATGTGAACACTCCTCCCATATTCACCGACAACTAGGTGTCGTTGAGACTCATTATTTTAAATGGTAGTAGCTCAAATTTGAGTTTTTTATATGAATCTACAACTTTATGCGATGTATGTCCTCTACGAAATTGTCTACAAGTGTTCAAAGTTAGAAAGTTATCTTCTAGAAAGAGTAGGAAGATGACAAGGATTTCCTTATCAAAATGTCTAAAACAAAAGCTCAGCTTAATTGTGAAGCTAAACACATTTACTAGGAGTATTTATAAGCTAAAGCTTACAGCCAGATAAATTCACATATCTATCCAAGATCAATGTTCAAAAGTAAACAATGGGCATGTGCGGATACTATTCTAACCCTTGTCTGTAGGTGGTCAGACGTAAGTACTGCATCATTTGAAGTTATAGGGCTTTTTGGTTGCACTTTTTAAGCTTAGTCATTTTTTTCGTTTTTCTTGGCTTAGAAGTTCTATGTTGACCAATTTTAAAGCTAAGCGTTTTTTGTTTTTTTAACTTTCTAGCTTAAAAGAAATGGATGGCCTAAACTGAATGAGTCAAATCCTTTCTCATCATCTCAAATAAGCTGTAGTTTATTTTTGTAAGATCTATATCCCATTTCCAAACGAGCTCTCATTGTGTGCTGGTCTCTACTTTTTTTTTTACTTCTACCACAATGTGACCTTTTGATACAAGATTAAATAAAAGTCCATGGTGCTCACACCTATACAGTCGCTTCATATCTTAGTTTCATCTTGCATTTCTGTCTACCATACCATGTCGACATCCAAATTTCTGAAGACATTCAATGTTCTTTAATCTTAGAATATACCTTTTGTTGGGGATTCCATAATCTGTAGTTTTTGTAATGTACCAATATGCTAGGGGAAAAAAACTTAAACTGAAGTTGCTAATGCAACTAAGATTACAATTGGTTTATTCTCAATCAGAATTAGTTCCAATCTGTTAGTAATTATCTTTATTATTTAATGGTAATTTATCTTTATGGTACTTTATTTATGCAGAATGCAATCTTAAGCAGCATAGTACATGTCACTAATTTGCCTCGCAAAAAAGTTATCAAGTGGTTTGAAGACAAACGAGCCGAAGATGGAGTTCCTGACCATCGTCATCCATACCAACGCAACATGGATGTTGTAGAATCCGCCTGACTGATGAAAAAACACGCTATCAATCATTTTTACTAGTCTTCACTGCTGCAGGAATTGTTGGTTGACATTATATTTTGTAGCTCCCCCCATGTCTATATCTATCTACATATATATAGATCTATGTTTTGTGGTCTTGCAGCTTCTTTTATGTTGTACCCTATAGATTTGGAATAGAGAACGGATTCAGTCTAACAGTTTGTATTAAACGAGAGGCTCAATTTTTTATGACCTTAGCTCCCTTCATGCTTATTAGAATACTTGATGAAACTTGTGTTAAAATGCTTACAGTTAAAAGGGTTATGTTCTAGAACTGCATGAGACTATTGGGTAGTGTTCCTGTTCCGTTACTAGACCTTTTAGGGCTTAAATGCCAAGTAAAGAGGCATTTATAGAAGGAATTGAACAGAAAGGACTATCTAAAATTTGTATCAATATACTAGCTAGCACTCTGATTTTCATGATAAGTTTTAGGGTCTGTTACTAAATCGAAAGTCAATAGTTCGAATTCGTTGATTAGTAATTAAGTTTCGATTTTGGTCCAAGACCAGGTCTGTAACCCATTTCTTTTGCGACGCATCTTACTGTACTTGTTTGCTTGATTCTGTTGCGAATGTATAGTCAAATTATATATTTCCTTTCAATAATTCCCGACCTCATTCTTAAAGTGTCCTTGCTTTACGGGTGATGTAGTTTAAACATTTGCGGCGAGCATGGAATACAAAACCCTTAACCACTTGGTGCAGCCCGCTTACTCAGTTTCCGTCTTATAAGAGTTTGTGCATCGGCCACCTTAATATTTTATTTGTTACATGGGAGGCCAAGGAGAAAAATATAAAACACGCTCAGTCTCCTTAGTATACATCGTAAAACTAATCTGCCCGAAGACGCACGTGTTTTGCACATGACTTACAAAAACACAATTAAATTTAAGGGGTTATGTAAAATTGATTGATGAAACATAGCTAAGTATGTAAACTTAGAATGTTGTTATGTACTGATGTTCTGCAAATCATTAACAGCCAGGTTTACAAGATGCATATATATGCGTACGTGATTACAGTTTTGGTGTATAATATGACTATTGTAGTAGTAAAGGACAATGAATTGGACAATCTCTAAGACATGGTCGCCAAGCCGCCAAAATAATAAAAATACTTGGTTATTGGCTTTTTTCAATAGCAATTTTGTACCCGGTTGTATTGTTGTGTGTTTCATCAATTCGTACCTTACATTCCTCGCTTTTCCAATTGTTTTTTTTTATTTTATAATTTGAACTTTTTCCATCCAATTATGGATGGAAAATATTTTTGTTATGTTGTTTTTCATCCAATTTTGTTGGTTTTTTATACATAATTCGACGGAAAAGTAAAAAATGTAAAAAAAAAAAAAAAACATGAATACAGTGTACTAAATAGGAAAGTTGATAATAAAGGTAGAAAAACACAATTAACCTTGTTATTGGCGATCTTCTTATAATATATGCACTGGTGAATGGTGACAATTTTAACATGCAGCTTCTATAAAGTTTTCTAATGTTGTATCTGGATAAAAACCTATCCTGATTCTGTTATTCAGACACAACTTAATGGCACAAGCAAAACATCAAATTAATATTCACTCGGTTCAAACTTTATTCTAAGCTCCAACCATACCTAAAAGCTTGTTGCATGCATTTTTTCCCCTCTAGATGCCAACTTTTGTCAGTCATTTATTAAATACAGCATTTCAGCTTATGTTTCTTGTCTTATGGAGCAGTTTCATTCAACACACCATAGTCCATATAAGGCCTATATATAATATGTTTCAATTTTCAACACAGAACCTAATTAGATCTACTAATCTTTTCGAAAACCGCAAAAAAAGAGAGGAGTAATGGCTTCTAATTTATCCAGGTCATCAACTGCTTTCCGAAGGAACGGATCGTCGGGTCTTATATGGGAGGACAAATATTTGTCCGGAGATTTGAGTATGATGAAGCATAAACTACAATCCCAAAATAAAGATGTCGGAGAGTTAAGGAAATCCCAAAGTACACCCAAACGCCTGACACCCATCAACAACCGCGTTGTCGACTGTGACCAGCTTGTTGTTGAACCACCGTCGCCTAAGCTTTCGGGATGCATGCTTTGTTATTTCAAAAAGAAACCCGCGCCACGACAGGTTACCAGACACCCCTAAATATTATTTCCGGGTGGGTGGAATATTGGACTTTTGTCTACCTCAGTATTTTATTTGTGTTAACCTGCGTCACTTATAAGCTATAATCAATCATTTTTACTTTTCTCTTTGAATTATATTCCATGGTACCTCAATATCCTTACCCCTATATATTTAAGTGACAATGTTAAACTGCGTGTAAATGTTGATGGGTCAAAGTGAAATTTCCAATAAATTGAAATGTGTGGGCAAGACTTTTATCGTAGGGTTTCTATTTTTTTTTATTTTACATCTCAAATTACGTCAAATACAAAATTTGAATAACGTGTAATGCTAAAGCCAAGAGTGATTTCCGTACTCATTTTGTCAATTATTTGTTTTTCTTCTTGATTTGTCACCTTATTGTTTCATCATGGATAACTCGCTAAGATATATACCAAAATATGTCCCTCCGGTTTTAATTTACAAGACCAGTAATCTTTTTTGTTTCACTTCATTTGTGTACTTTCACAAAATAGAAATAATTCTTTTGAAACATTACCACACTTTAATGTTCAAAAGGTAAATGATCATTAACAAGAATTGAGCTAAGGTTAGAATTGGAAAGAGACTATATAAATAAAGTGTGATAATTATGTTTCCTTTAATTTGTTTGGTTCTTAGTGGATTTATATTTTGTAACAGATTCAATACAATTTAGCATGCTTAATATAATTGACTAGGGTTCTAAGTGAGGTATCTCAGAAAGTTTCACACTTTTACGAATGGAAGTAGAGTTGTGTACAATTTAGCTGTAATATAATTCATGGAATTTAACATTCTGAAAGTGTAAGTACATTGTCTAAAGCCTACATTAACTTTTACATAAACATAGCATTGCCATCAATAAAGGAACCAGAGTTAGCCGTCATCATTTTCTTCATCAACAAGGCAGCTTTTTCACGAACTCTTTTTGACCCTCTAACTGAAATATCGGCTAAAACCGATGTAAACTCTGGGAGCCTCATAGCGTCATTCACGCAACTCTCACTATCATCAAACAACTGGATAAGTATCTCTGCAGCACCCTCTTTACTCAACATGCACCTTCCTTTTAACACCTCAAGCATTGAGCTCACTATTTGATTTGTTGTCTTCAAAGCATTTAGTCCTTCTTCGAAACGAGCGAGCAGACTTAAAATAGCGAGTGAGGTTCCTGCTAGATCCTCACCATCTCTGCTCTTGACGATGTTTAGTAGAACCGTGATAGCATCTGATCGAACTGCCAATGTGCAATTCCCATGAAACTGCACGAGTTCAGCGAGAGTGCTCAGAAGATGGTGGGTTGCATGGGTCTGAGGCCCTGCCACGGTCTTTACAAGCACCTGGATTGTACCTATGTAATAAAAGTAAAACTTTATCGTACATGTGCATCGAATAAATATTATAAGTATCTTTAGGTTTTAATTTTAGCAAGAGTTTTACTAGGAAGTAAATAACAATTTGAAAATACTAGTGTACCAATACTCTAAACTAACACCAAACCGGCCCCTAAAACTTCAGTCATCGCCAACACCAGCCTGGGTTGAGGCGTGGTTCTTTCAGAGCCGGCCCAAAAATAATAAATTGGTGGGTTTCCTAATAGAAAGAGGTAAGGAGTTATGTTTTGCCCATTCAAAGAAAACCTAGAAAAAAACATATATAGTACATCTTTTGTAATATATCGTATATGCAGAATATAGGTCTCTATCTTGTAATACATGCAGCCATGCAGATGATAAAATAGTACAATTACGTATGTTGCACGGATATGAGTATCATATAAAAAATACTTTTCTAAAAAGAGCATGTCTTGAAGCTAAAAAACTGGATAAAAGACCATATTAGAACTTGAAAAAAAATCGGAAAAATTACTTTTATGCCTTTTTAGGCCGATAAAGCCTTCACTTTTGTTTTTTAACATAGCTCTTACAAGAAACATTTTAGGTAAGTTGTCGTTTTAATTGATAAAAACAAAAGCAGACAAAACCCTAATGAAATCTAATAATATTGCAAAGAAATATAACGATAACAAAAATGATAAGAGTACCTGCCACTCCGAACCTTGCCTTATTTTTATCAAGCATGGCCATGCTGCAGACAAGAGAAGCTACCAGTTTGCTGCATTCGGGGGAGGATGGTGAGAGGATCATGGAATTTAGATGCGTTATCGTCTCCATGCTGGCAAGAGACTGCTTCAAGTTAGGATTGAGAGAGAGATTAAAGAGAATGGAGAGAGAGAGCGCTTGCAAGGAATCCGAAGATGACTTGGACAAGGTGAGAAATGTGTTTATCGCGCCATCTGTTTGCGCCAACAAGTTTCTATTTGGGGGGCTAACTTTGGTCACAGAACATAGTGTTTCAAGTGCTCTCTTTTGGACTTCGATGGATTCGTTCATGACCTCGGAGAGGCACAAGAGAATCACATCACGAAATGGTATTTTGGTCATTGTCTCACCACATTTTCTTTTCCAACTCTTGACGATGTTTAAATAGTCAGAAAGACAAAGAAAATGTCGTCAATAACAAGGGATTTGGGATTCTAAGTTCATTGTAATTAACTATCAGGAGAGCTTTTGGAGTATTTTGAATGTTAGATTACTAGCAAGGAACAAAGGAAGTTATTTTGCACGGAACAATGATGAGACTTTTAAGATGGTTCCAATGCTATGTGTTATTGAAATTAACTTCACTTTTAGGATATGTTTTAAATAGAAACTGTATTGTTCCTCTATGAGAATTAGGGTAAAATTAATGTAAATGCTAGTAGTAATTAAAGAGAAAAAGGATAAAAGAATGAAAAGAAACAAAATGTGAAACGTTATTGATGCATGTTAAATTTTAGGGTCGGGAACTTATTAGTCACTTAGCATTAGTATTTTAATATAGTCATTAATTAGCAAGGAAGGTTCCTTCCGCGAAGGGAGCCACTATGTTTCTGCCCCGCCTCTCAGGGCGGGGAAGATACGAGATATGCTCTGAAAGAAATGTGTAATTATTATCAAGACAAAAATCTCAATAGAGGGGGAAAAAGAACAACAAATAACAAAATCATGTATGTCCTATCTAAACAAGCAAACACAATTTCACAAATGACCTCCCAACATAGGAAAAGACGCAGAGTCAGCCTCGACGTGTTCCTTTAAGGGACACCATGAACATGAAAAGGGTAAAATATAAATGGCGTCGTCGTCCGGGGAAGAGGAAAGTATAAAAGATTTTTCTTTAACCTGAGCTAAGAATCAGTTCTATATTCGCTGACTTTGTGATTTTGTCATGAGATTGCGAAAAGAAGATCAAGTCAAACTAGAAGCAACCAAGTCAAACAAGACCGAGGGGTCTAGCCCCTCGCTAAGTTCCCCTTCACGGGGAGCATTGCCTCTCGTCCCGAGGGGCAGGGGAGTCGTCTGGCGAATATATAAGGTCATATATGCAAATGTATATATGGATTAGTATAATAAGATCTTTATGATATGATCCCTTCCGAATTCCGATATATCAAATATCTTGAGTGATATTTTTCTGTACATAATTTATGCAAATAAGAAGAAAGATTAACTCTAAATGCTAGGCTATAAATACAAATGTTTATCAATGGAGCTGAGATATCGAATATCACAGAGGTAATCTCAACCCCAAAAACTACTATATATATTCATTACATACTTTTTTTTCATGAACTTTCCCCGTACCATTAGGTCATGTTTGTTAATAGGATAACGAGAGTAGGATTGGATACTAAATAGCTATGAGCCCACTAATACTTGTTTGGTAAACCTATTAAACTTTGTATTAGAAATGACACTAGAACTTTAAATACCCAATATTGGAGGATATACAAACTCATGGGTATAAGGGGTGGTATTCGAATTAGTACATAACTATTTATAAAAGTGTACCATATTTTATCATTCCAACTGTTTCCCAATACTTACATACACACATTCATATTTCATATACAACGAGTTACAGAGAATAGATACATATATACAAACACCCATTTGATCACAATATTTACATTCCAAATTACTTTATCTATTTATTTTAAGGACCTCATGGGTCATATTTCGAATTACTCTCTTAATTTTTATTTTCTTTTTCCTCATCTCCGGTTCACAAAAATCTGAAGTGAAATTAGTTTTTTTTATAATAAAAAACTTTCTTTTTTCTTTGGCAAAATAGAGATTAAAATGTTGCTTTTTATGTGAGTTTTCTTGCAAAATAAAATAAAATACTATTGTTAATTAAAACTTGCCAATTTCGGTTATTTTTTCATACGAGTTCAATGTTTTTCTATTTAGTTTTGTTGTTGTAAATAAATTTATAAAATAGTCCGTTTGCAACACAAACAAATGCTACATTCGGATTAGTGATCCGGACTAATAATACTATCACCATTTCAAAACCCATGGGATTTGTAGTCCCGGGTAAGGCTGGGTTCGGTTCGGTTTTTGACAAAAGTGAAACCAATCAGATTTTTCGGTTCGGTTCTCGGTCTTTTTATTTTTTGGACCGAACCGAACCGATTTGTTTCGGTCCGGTTTCGGTCTTTCGATTTTTTTTTCGATTTTCCTGTTTTTTTCGTTTTTCGGTTTTTTTCGGTCCGGTTTTATTGTAAACCAAAGCCGACCCGAAATTTTTTCAGTTTCAGTCTTTTTCGGTTCGGTTCGGTTCGGTTCGGTTCGGTTCGGTCCGGTTATCGGTTTTTTCGGGTTTTCGACCAGCTATAGTCCCGGGACTACAAATACTATAACCAAACAAGGCCTTAAACTCTTACTTATAGGCATCGGATGTCGATTGGTTTCATAACAAACGGTGAACCTGACATAGAGATCAGGTGTTTCGTGTGCAAAATATGTGGAGAGATTCTAGCAAAAGATTGAAAGGAAACCCTACAACAGAATTTTGTCATTAGTTCAAATACTGAGAATTAAGCAAGCTGTATACTGTTTTTTTTGGGTAAAATGCAAATAACCCCCTGGAACTACGAGTCATTTGCAAATAACCCCATAAACTATCAACTCTTGCAATTAACTCCCAGAAACTATCAACTCTTGCAAATAAACCCCAAGTCCATCTTTAAAATGACATAACTTTTTATTCATTCGTCCATTTTACAAAAAATTTTTTTTGATATATATAGTTTAGCATTGCACATGTGTTAATATTACAATTATCCTAAAAAATTCATCACAAGAGGCTTTGTTTAAAAAAAAATTATTTTAGTGAAAAAAAACTATTGCTATCATTTAAAAGATGGTATCGGAGTTATTTACAAAAGTTTGATAGTTTATGAGGGTAAATTGCAAGAGTTGATAGTTTATGGTGGTTATTTGCAAATGATCAATAGTTTAAGGGGTTATTTGAATTTGACCCATTTTCTTTTTTATTTACGGTATAAAATCGCAGATCGATACGAAAGGCGGGGGTGACAATTTATTTGCGACAATTGTTGCAACAATAGCTATCTCAACCATCCACTCATTTTCAAAGGCTTAGATTGAATTAAATTCTAAATGCATCATTGTATTGAATCACTACTTCCGTCTGATGCCTTCTTTTTCTCTCACTCCCAGGACGGAAGCAGCATGATTTTTTTTGTGGGCCGTGATATAAAAAATACATCGAATAGAAAATAAAATAAATACGGTGTAATACAAAAATAAAGATTTTTTTTATATTTAACATAGTATAAAATAAATATGTAGTTAAAAACAAAGGTTAATGGGGAATAAAATAATTTTAGTGAAAAAAAACTATTGCTTGTGTCTTCTCGTGAAAAATTACTTGACATGCATGAATATCAAATAACTTACTATAATAAATGAAAATTCAACCAAAACAGATCATCGAGTATAAATTTATATCATTTAAAAGATGGGATCGGGGTTATTTGCAAAAGTTTGATAGTTTATGAGGGTAAATTGCAAGAGTTGATAGTTTATGGTGGTTATTTGCAAATGATCAATAGTTTAAGGAGTTATTTGAATTTTACCCATTTTCTTTTTTATTTACGGTATAAATTCGTAGATCGATACGAAAGTCGGGGGTAACAATTTATTTGTTGCAATTGTTGCACCAATAGCTTATCTCAACCATCCACTCATTTTCAAAGGCTTAAATTGAATTAAATTCTAAATGCATCGTTGTATTGAATCACTACTTCCGTCAAGTGCCTTCTTTTTCTCTCACTCCCAGGACGGAAGCAGCATGATTTTTTTTTATGAGCCGTGATATAAAAAATACGTCGAATAGAAAATAAAATAAATATAGTGTACTACAAAAATAAAGATGTTTTTTTTATGTTTTACATGACATAAAATAAATATGTAGTTAAACACAAAGGGTAATGGGGAATAAAATAATTTTTTTATTAATCATTTACGAAATTTGGTGTTAACCTTCCACTAACTTAAATATAATTTTAACAATACACCGACACGTCTTTTCTTAATTAGGAGGAACATGATACATATCTTAAAAAAAAATTAAAATTACACATAAAAAAATTAAAATTACACATAAAAAAATTGAAAATCGCCGTCGGGTGGCCACCGCCACCCCCACCCACCCCCTGAATCCGCCCCTGCTCACTCCCCAACTCAAATTATTAACGAGCTAGTATACAAATCTGGGATTTCTTAAATTTATTTCAAATTGCTCTCCAGACATGAACCAAAGATTGGGACTTTTTCAGTTTCTCAAATATTGGGTTTTTTTATACATTGCTTCCCAAATCTTTGATTTATTTATTTGAATCGATTACTGACAGATTATGTTCTTTTTCTTCTAATTTTCTTAACTATTGAGAAAAATCTCAACTAAATTCTGAGATTGCATTTGAGTTCCAATTGCACTTTCACCCATTTTTTTCCCTCAAAAATTGAACAATTATTGTGTTTAGCAGGTGATATGAACACTATTTACCCATCAAAATTGGACCCTTGTGCCGGTTCTCTTCCATAGCAGTGGTGTGGTTTAATTTAGTTTTGGTTATGTTGTTCGGTCTGTTTAATTGGATCGTTTGGAAAATTTTATTAAATTGTCAAGTACGAATAGTTGAATTCTTAAGCTGAATGATGTTACAGAATTAAGAGGAAGAGGAAAACTCAAACAAAGCTAATTTTGGAAATTCATGTATCTATTAGCTTGTCCGCTCTTATTAAATAAAATGAATCATAACCCATTAATTTAATCAACGCACAAGATCAAGCAATGCCGCGGCAACGCACCAGAACATAACATTGATCTATTCCACAAGTTGGAATAGGCCTTAAAAAGCTGATTCCGAGAAGAAGCATTTTAGCTTCTTGACAAGATAACAACCCTTACCAAAAATTGTAATAGAGTCATACAAAAGCAAAACTAAAGGCATAAAAATAACAAAAAGCCTTGGATTACAAATTAACAGGGTGATATGAACCCTCCTTGAGTGAAACTGCAAAAAAATTGTTGCTGAATATTTGCTGCAACATTTGAGCTTGTCTCTAAACTTCTCATATTTCTTTTCATTTGCTTATCTTCAGCCTGGTTTTATTCTTTCTCAGCTGCTTTCTTCCCCTCTTTGTAAGTGGTTTTCATATCACTTTTTGTACCTAATGTTTGGTAGTTCATCAAGTAGCTGCAACACCTCTTTAACCTTAATTTTGACACCATGACTAAACAAGTGTGCGTGTGTCGGTGTGTGTATGAGTGTATCCTAAAAGGAAGATAGCCTAAATTTCATCGGGTTGTCATTAGGACAGTCGAAGGAAGAAAAGAAAAGAAGTAAATCTTCAATGCGACTTTGTTTAGGTTGTCATACTTATATTCCAGAAGTACATTTATACTTGAACAAAGAAAATTTGGCCCCTCTTGGGCGTAAATCGCACCATCCCAACTAGTGATTCACATTGGATAACCTTGAAAGGAAGTAACTTTCTTCCACGATCAAGGAGGTCATTACTTTTAAAGAAGCCCATTTTCGGAAGCAGTCTCTCTCGAGTATTAAAGTCGGAGTGTTCGATACTGAAATATGTTCCCTTAGTTTTATTATCTTGAACAAACTACAATATAAACAAAACTTTTGATAGGAAAATACATAGGACTCTTAGGGAAACTAAAGAGGTTCACACGCTAGTTACATTCATGTCATCTCAACTTGCGCATCTCTTTTGCCTTCACCAAGCCCTTCAATATCGTCGTATGTGGGGTACTTAGTGTTGTCCATCTTCTCTCCTTGGCCCCAAATTGCGTAAGCCTCCTCACCGTGTGCTGCCTCGTCACCAATCTCCATATCTTCCTCAGACATCCTCAGAGGCACAACGAGTTGTACCAGAAGACATATCAAACTCGTACTTATAACATTAACCATAACCACAAACACGACCCCAAATATCTGTATCCCTATCTGTCTGAACCCTGTGTGGACTTGCCCCATATTGAATCCGTAAAACAAGCCAACGTATTTTGAGTAGGTGCCGTAAAATAGATTGCAAAGTTTCGGGTGGGCGAAGCACCCTGTGAGTAAACCGCCAAGACTACCAGCGATAGCATGAGTGTGCAGGACGGCCATTGTATCGTCGACTTTTTGGAGAAGTTCGGACTTTTTGTGGACAACCATCATGGTGAACCATGGAATTGATCCTGAGCAGATTCCCATCACCATAGCTGCCCATCCTTGTACAACCCCTAATTAAGAATAAGTTCAGAAACATCCCTTATTAGACTTGGTATTAATTGTTCTCATTTTAAACTGTAATTTATAGGCCATTCAAAATTACATTTAACATTGGAGTAGTTTGGTGTAACTAACGAGAAAGGACTTCTGGAAGACTAGAAGAACACAAATCAGTTTTTGACAGAAAATCTTACTGGCAACTGCATAAAAAGATTTTTTGGCTAATTTATCTTCCAACTATGAAGTTGGTGAGTAATGGTTCATATCATTGGTTGCTGACTTGTCTCATCTGAAATTTCTGAAGGTTACCAGTACCTTATGAATGTTTGTCCGTGAGGTTATCAGTAGCATATTCAACATAAGATTGGTAGACTATCTTTAAAATATGAAATAATTATAGACTATAGAGATGCAAAAGTAGTTGGTAAATAAATATTCAGTCGTGGTACCGAAAATGTATAATACCAAGGAAAACAAGGAGGAGAAGTCGACCACAGATCAGTAGTGATGCAATAAATCCGCAGTGTTTTTCAGCAATAAAACAAACTTGTGAATTACAAAGAAAATTAGAAGTTGATGAATTACCAGCTCCAGGAGTAATACAAACCAAGCCAGTGATCATTCCTTGAACCGCACCGATGACGGAGGCTTTACGGAAGAAGAAGATGTCAAGAAGTACCCATGTAAGAAGGCTAGTGGCGGTGCAGACATGTGTGTTTAGAACTGCCAAAGAGGCATCCACGCTCACTACGAACGGGCCTCCACCGTTGAACCCTGTCCATCCCATCCACAGCAACCCCGCCCCTGCTAACATCAATAGGATATTGTTCGGAGGAAACCTTTCCCTATCTTTTCTTAGGCGCGGACCAACCTGAAATAGAAGAAATATTTGATAAAGAGAGAATCAGTAGCATAGCAAGGATTTCATTAGTAGTACTTAAAGCAAAATTGTGATATTCGACCAGTAACTTCCAAAATTAAGTTAAAGATGTGAAAATGAAGTGGACTGTCTGAATCATTTAATTGTTTGCTCTTCAAAGCTAGTTTATCGTATATGTAGCTAGAATACGAGGAAAATTGAGAGCGCCCCAGTAGAAAAAGAAATTCTTGTGCATTTGAAAGTAATATGCAGCCAAGTAGCATAACTGATATTTTCATCAAACATGTTTTGTAAGAATATTGCTTTCAAAGAAAAATAGTATTAGTTATTTAATTTTAGTACCACAACGGGAAACTCAAGAACTTTTAAGAGAATAAAGATGGAGGGTAGTTCTTTTTACCCAATAAGCGGCTGTAAAGCCAGCGACTCCAGAGGACAAATGGATGACATATCCACCCGAAAAATCAATCAACCCAAGCTTAAAAAGAAAACCACTCGGGCACCAAATGGCAAACGCTGAAATGGTGTACGAAAAAGTCAGCCACAAAGGCACGAAAAGCATCCAAGCATAGAAGTTCATCCGACCCAAAAGCGCCCCCGCAATTAAAATCAGTGTTATAGCCGCGAAAACGAACTGGAAAAACATCATTGTCGCATTTGGGAACATGTAACCGCCATATGTTTGTTCTAGAAGAAAACCTTGGTCCAAAGAAACAGCTGCCTTGCCCCAAAAAGGGATTAAGATCTCACCAAATGACAACTTATAACCCCACCCAACCCAACAAACTAGCACACAGGCAAAGGCATATAGAGCCATAAAGGCCGAGTTAATAGCCCATTTTTTCTTTACACCTCCACCATACAGTAGTATCATCCCCGGGACGCTTTGTAGGCCGACGAGTGTTGCAGCCACGAGTTGCCATGTGTTGTCTCCTTTGTTCATCCATTCTGGGCTCGCGTCATTTATAACGAGGTTTGAGGGGAGGGTGATGTTCATTTCTTTTTTCTTTTGAAATTAATGGCGTGCTCACAATTATCTTGAACATGGTTTATACTTTATATATAGTTAAAACACTAGAGTTGTTCTGTACGAAAGTTAAATTATTGTGAAGGAATCGATGTTCACAGATTCTAGTTAAGGTTTCTTGTTTGTTGTTAAGATTCAATAATCCTTTTCTATAAAGCATCATTCCACAAAACAAGAAATAAAAGTAATCAGAGTATTTTATATCAAGGTCTCCATCTTGAGAACTAATTTCTGTCCCAAGTAGAAAGTCTTTATTTGCCTTTTTTCTTATTTTCCTGAAAACTATTATGCTTATTCTTAGGTCTTCTCGCTGTATAATGGCGATGGACTGATATTTTATATAACAAAGCATTTTGACGGTATTAACTATGATAATCCATTTGTACGTATCCATTAATTGCGAATTTGCGATACTGATACATATCACTTCTTTGAAGTTTCTGAAACACGATACATAAACAAATTACAAGTTTGTTTGTAAATTGGTTAAATCAGACTTAAAATGCTTTTTCATGTAAAAGTTACTTACTTTGAACTTCTTAAAGTTTGTGTTACAATTTACTCACATAGCATGAGCCATGAGTTTATGTCTTTACATATAACGATTTTTAACTTATAATTTATTCTTTTTTAACATAAGTGTTAATTTATCATATTAATTTCGTTGTTTCACGAGAAAACAAAATCATTCGTCTTAGGTAAGTAACAATTTGCGTAAACACAAGACTTTTTTACTGGCAATATAAGTTAAATTTTTTGGTGTGAAAGGGAATATCTTGAGGTAATATTGCCAGATGTAGTTTCTTTCGTTTTTCACTAGATATTTTCGAGAAAAATAGTGTTTCTTGCTGATGGATGGAGATCAAATTTAATGAGAAAAACGAGTAATTAAATACATATATAAGGGAAAATATGAGTAATATAGCAGAAAATTGGAAAAATTGAGATGAGGTATAAAAAGGACCAGAGAGAAATTGTAATCTTTAACTTTGGTAAATAAATGATTTCTCTAATCATTAAAACAAAATAAATAACAAGTTTAGTCGAAAACCAGATAAAGAAACACTCTTTAGCAAAGGGAAAAAAACACGTGCTAATCCCTCTCATATACTAAATAGAAATAAATAAAATAGGACATCAAGTGATAAAAGTCCTCCAAGCTGGTGGATTGTCGAGAGCCCGGGCAATGTGGTGGAACCGGTATTCGTCACTCTCCCCTCCTTTAAAATTAAGATACATTGAACTCGAGGTTTAAGTTTGGATACTAACACCAAAGTAGCTTGACTGGCTCTCACGTCACATTCTAAACCAATAGCCCTCTCCACAAAACCAACGCCTCACGCACAATCCCTCATATACTAGGTAACTACCGATAATCGGGCACCTCCTCTGCATAAAGCTCTGGATGTAAGTTAATTACAACTTATATTATTGTTATGTCATACACATTATTAACATAACTATTTAGGATCTTTTCTACATGATGATCATACATATTATAACATATCGATAGTATGCCAAAACACGTACCTTAAGCTATGCGGAACGACGATGGCCTTGATACTTAAACGGAACATGATAGTTGATTTCAGACGACGGAGGTAGATCGTCAGGGTTGGAGACTTGAGTTTCTCTTCATTTGCCTATCATTACACTACTTTATGTGTTGTTTTTGTGTGTATGTTTTGACACAAATTGTGATGGTATTGTGTCCTTTATATAGGTAGGAGGAGGACCCGAGACTCTTCATATACTTTCGATCTCTACCGTCCATCAAGCTAGGATCAATCTCAACCGATCATTATGGTGGAAATGTAGAGTTTCTTAACTCACAAATTTATGATTAAATCATAAATTACATAACTGATGGAATGTATATGGACCACCTTAATGAGAAGTATTTATTCTATTTTTAATGAATCAATATTTATAAAAGAATTATAAATAATTCTTACATTCTCTCACTTGGTCCATATCATAATTCCATAATCAATCATTAGTGTGCAAATAATTTATGAGACACTTTACTAAACAAATCGGTGATGAGAGTCATGACGGTTACATACTACTTGAGAGCATGGTTCCTTCCATGTACTACGACGACACCAATTTATTTAATAAAGCCTATAAGGCGAGTATAACCGTAATGGTCCAATAATGTCTTAAGAAAAGACAGTTTCATTAAACGTTCATAACTTTTCATTCTTGTACGTACTTAAGTGGACAATTGGAACAATAGAAACAATAAGAAATGAGATCTCTACCTATCAAATAAACAACCATCATTATGTAATACCATATAATTATCTACAATCAAGACACGTGAGATATCGTTAAGATATATACGATCATTATGTGTTTATTGATTGTATTGTTTCTAAAATTAGTCTCGAAAACTTAGCATTTACATTATGTGAACTCAACACCATTTGAATGCTAGTTATCAAGAATAATTGCAAACATTTATTTTCAGCGACTCAGTCATAAGCTCGACATAATCTAAGTCCTGAAATTAATTTGCAACTATTATTATGAGTTTTGTACTCAAATAATTGTATAACTTTTCTTGATGATACATGTGATAATATATTCAATCACTTATGTCATAAAAATTGCTCCAATCTTATATTGAGCAATAAGACATAAATTGCACAATACTTTATTGAGAAATGTAGTAATTTCTCCATACATTTATTGAGCAATAAAACACGAATTGCACAATAATTTATTGAGAAATGTAACTTATAATTTCTCCATACATTTATTGAGCAATAGGACATAAAATTGATCAATGCTTTATTGATCATTATAGCATATATTAGCGTCGTAATTTAACGAGCAATGAGCCATTGTGAAATATTTAGTTATCACATTTTCTTTCTATGTATCACATTAATGATACGTGAGCATAAAATCTTTATATTCTTGCAAACATAAAACATAAATTAGACATCTTTAATATTATGCAAAAGGACCACTATAAAATATTTGAGTGTTGCCTATAATAATATGTGTTTTAAGTAAAACTAATAGTTCCAACACATAAGAACCAGTTTGTAATACTATTAATGAGCTGTAAAACTCTTTTAAAATCTTTTATCATTTAGAAACCCTTTGAAAACCATTTTACAATTCATTATGGGTGTAGTAAGTTACTTACAAGAATATAACCATTAGTAAAATAATAGGTTACAAAAACAAAATGATAATGGTTATAACAACGTTTACTCCCACTAATCTAGTGGTTACTTCAAAATAATAGGTTATGATAACAAAATAAGTTACACGTTTTTATTTGAATTCAAAGAAAATGATAGTTCAAGTAAATCTTAACAACTAGCTTATTTAAAAAATTATTACTTACTCCCACTGATCTTACGCTTACTACAGAAGTATATGGTTAAATAATACATCAATAGTGAAACGAGTAATTATCTCCCACTTGTTTAACCATTACTCTAAAACTTATGGTAAGTTACATATAACTTGATAGTGGGTGTAACTATATATTAATTATTTAATAGGAGTTAGGAAAAACATTTATAGTGGGTGTTCTGAATAATATAATTCTCCCACTAATGATACCATAACTTTATCGATAACCAAAACTCCTTTTGTTTAATAAAATATCGATAAAATTCCATCAACTATAATTATTGGAAAGTATGAATCTACATGCACATAATGTGATTGAAAATGTTAAATTTCTATTAGATCTAACAACATAAAATTAGTTTCAACTAAAAACATTTTGTTTACTAGAAAACTAATATGCAACCTATAAATAAAATATGAACAATAAGGCAAGAATTTAGTAAAAGCTCACGAATTTGGACTTTGAGATTTAATGAGTTTAATCATATTAAAAGAATATCTCAACTAGTGTTAACATATTTCTCCTTTAAAACATTAAACAATCACTGTTTTCTTACGGAGAAATCATCATGTAATACTACATAACGTTTTCATTCTTTTCTACTCTTATTTATTAAGTTAATTGATGTTATACTTTCATCAAGTAAATTTGTTATATGTGGGTATACAAATTCAACTTACTAATAATACACACCAAGAACCATATTAAATTGGTAAAACTTAAGACCAATCTCTTTACATATAAAATAACTTTTATTTTAACAACACATTTAAATCAAGCATATCATTTTGCAAGACAATTTATAACTAATGGAATAAGTCAATAAAATGGACCATTTTGAAAATTTAACTACAAAAATATGGCATCTTTATTTGAGCTATATTTTTATTCTTAATGTTAAATTTAAGTTTGTCCATAATATTTATTTAACTTGGAAAAATATGGTATCTGTGGATATCCTATATTTTTCATTTTAATGTCAAACCTTAAGAAATCATTAATAATGTTTATGTGGTCAAAATAACTGGACATGTGGGCAACCAAGTTATAATGAATAATTAAACAATGATGAACATCCAATAGTTATTTTTATCATAATATTTTTGGACCTATGGGCAACCAAAAACAAGCATACATAAAAATCAGTTCTTATGCATCCCCGACCCATAACAATATTGGACACAACCATAATTTAGCAACCATAATTAAGGCATTAATGGATGCAAAACATAACGTTTATCATCAAATTTTCGTCTCCAATACTTTGTACCTGTGGGCAACCAAATTCTGGACATATGATGTTGATGCAAAATATTTACTGGCACTAATAATTATTAAAAATATAGATTAAAATATACATTTAATTTTAATCGAATAATATGATTATTAGTTCAATATTATTAGGTGTAGCGGTTAAGCTAAATATTCATTAGATTTGATCAAAGCCAATATTGATTTTTAATCAAACGATAATATGAATATTGACATTAGAACATCAATAACTATAATTGATACTTACGCATACACCAACGCTTATTTAACATTCATCGGTTAAAATTTTGTGCATGTGGGCAAACAAAATTTCACATAATATGAACGTTATATATATGATTTAGCTTATAATCTATTACCAAAACTTATATGGTATGAAAATAAATTGACTTAACTTTATTTGTCATAAAAATAATAGTAGGGACAATAATATGTAAGACATAATGACTAAAACGTGCGTCATGTTTTAATAAAACAATAATATGTACATCACCCAACTTTCATATGTGCATGCATCCTTATCAGTAGTGTTCATTGTGACATGTAATATTAAAACACTCTTTTATTTTAATATAAATTTAAAAACTTATATCCAACCTTTCAAAAGGTTACATAATTTATTATATTTAGTGGCATGCATTGTCATGAGTTATATATATAATTAAGTAAGGGGTAGATGTCCATCATTCATTCATTCGTATTATTCATTTTATCTAAAACATGCCATATCGATATAAAGACACTCATTCGACGAATATAAGTATAGAAACACAATCGGGAAAACTATTATATACTCTAACCATTTCGGTAGCTCTAACATGATCCGACTAGGTAAGAGAGGGTGAGGGTTGGTGCAGCAAAGGCTGCTTAAAAACCGACATCATTAAGATACAAAGTATCAGCCGAAGTCTTGTCTTGCCATCGCATCATCCTAGGTGAGCCTATTTGGGAAAGATTTATAATTTTCCAACCTTAATGTGAGTCTAAACTTTTTTTTTTCGTAACCTTTCAACTACATTTACATAATTGTAGTATTAACAGTTTACAAACTTTCTAACTTCTAATTATGAAGTTATTATTGTGTCCATTTAATACAGTCATCGGACATTATAAAACCATTCGGCAACCAAACAATTCTTATTGAGAATGAATAAACAATAAACCCTTATAATTTACTATATAGGGAGATCAACCATTTATATGCAGTAAAATTTATCATTTAATTACAACATTTGTCATTTAATACAGTGCTTAATGGTTACCACAATAAAATAATGAAAGCTTAATGACATTACTTACTACGTAGTTTTGTAAAATGACTTTCTATATTCATTCATGGAAATTCTTATCTTACAAAACTCTTTAATTCTCATTATTGCATAACTCCCAAAATCATTATAAATGTCTTATGCGACATTAATACAAATGAAGCTAATTCTCTTACTTTAAAACTTGAGCCATCATTAAACATTTAAAACGACTTACTATTAAAACCGTTTATAAACCCATGTCATAATGTTGCTTGGCAACTCGAGAAGCATATCGGAATTCATAAAACAAGTTAAGGACATGTAATAATAAGTGTGAAGTACAACATTTATGAATTGTATGTTCATAACTCATGTCATTATGTTTATGTTAACATGCAGCAAATAAGTATTATTAAGTATTCATCATTTTGTTTCCTTTTACGTACAAAACAAAAGTGTGAGCGTACTTGTAATCTAATCAAAGAAACATGCAGTAACATGTTACATGATTATGCCGCTAAAATGAACCAATATCACTACAATTCATCCCTTATAATTAAAACAATTCATTTTACATAAAAACAAATCAAAATACTAGAAAAATATAAAATACACAGTAGCCTTGAATCCATTATGTACTTGATGATCATATGATACAATTGTCAAGTGATTTTCATATAGATAATAAATTTATATGATACTAAATGTAATTCTATAATAACTTATATAATTATGTTACAAACATAATAAGTTAGGAGCTTATTCCTACATGATGATCATACATTTAACGTTACGAAAAGTATGTCGAAACGCATACCTTGAGCCATGGGAATGCTTGTGAGCTCGGGACTTGAACACGGACTTGATTGTTGAGTATCTCCCCCTTACCTATGTTATTTCTTATAATGTTGGTGTGTCTCAAAGTGATGGATTTGAGTCCTTTATATAGGTGGGGAGAGGACTCAACCTCATGAAAAGACTTTCCGATCTCAACCATCCATTATGGTAGGATCAATTTTGACCATCAATAATGTCAAGACATGAAAGATTGTAACTCACCATTCATTACCACTAATTCATAAACATTTTAACCTATGAATGTCAAAAGACCACACTAATAACCAAGAATTTATGTATTGTAACTCTTGGTAATGGGATTAATTCTTACAGTTCTACCACTACCGCTCCCGCTCCCGCTACCGCGGTAGTTTGGAGTAGTAGAGTTAAATGAGAGAGATATTAGATATGGCATATGATAGTACAAAAGAAACAAATGAAATGATAATAATATACAAATAAATAAAAGAGGGGCAGGGCAGGGCAGGGTGGGGAAGATGAGAAAGGTAGGTAAAAAGGGGACGGGAGAATTATATAATTGCATATGTAACTCTCTCTCTCTCTGTGTGTAATGATGTACGTACTACAATTACCATAGTCAAGTAACATAGATATATACACACATATATATAGAGAGAGAGAGACTGCGGGTGAGAGAGATAATGAAGCCCTAAGCTGCCTGCCTACTCTCTCTATATATATATAGAGAGAGATAAAATACACAGTAGCCTTGAAACCATTATGTACTTGATGATCATATGATACAATTGCCAAGTGATTTTCATATAGATAATAAATGGTTGATCTCCAAATATAGTAAATTATAAGGGTTTATTGTTTATTCATTCTCAATAAGAATTGTTTGGTTGCCGAATGGTTTTATAATGTCCGATGACTGTATTAAATGGACACAATAATAACTTCATAATTAGAAGTTAGAAAGTTTGCATACTGTTAATACTACAATTATGTAAATGTAGTTGAAAGGTTACGAAAAAAAAAAGAGTTTAAACTCACATTAAGGTTGGAAAATTATAAATCTTTCCCAAATAGGCTCACCTAGGATGATGCGATGGCAAGGCAAGACTTCGGGTGATACTTTTTATCTTAATGATGTCGGTTTTTAAGCAGCCTTTGCTGCACCAACCCTCACCCTCTCTTACCTAGTCGGATCATGTTAGAGCTACCGAAAGGGTTAGAGTGTATAATTGTTTTTCCGATTGTGTTTCTATACTTATATTCGTCGAATGAGTGTCTTTATATCGATATGGCATGTGTTAGATAAAATGAATAATACGAATGAATGAATGATGGACATCTACCCTTTACTTAATTATATATATAACTCATGACAATGCATGCCACTAAATATAATAAATTATGTAACCTTTTGAAAGGTTGGATATAAGTTTTTAAATTTATATTAAAATAAAAGAGTGTTTTAATATATAATTTTAATATTACATGTCACAATGAACATTACTGATAAGGATGCATGTACATATGAAAGTTGGGTGATGTACATATTATTGTTTTATTAAAACATGACGCACGTTTTAGTCATTATGTCTTACATATTATTGTCCCTACTATTATTTTTATGACAAATAAAGTTAAGTCAATTTATTTTCATACCATATAAGTTTTGGTAATAGATTATAAGCTAAATCATATATATAACGTTCATATTATGTGAAATTTTGTTTGCCCACAGGCACAAAATTTTACCCGATGAATGTTAAAGAAGCGTTGTTGTATGCGTAAATATCAATTATAGTTATTGATGTTCTAATGTCAATATTCATATTATCGTTTGATTAAAAATCAATATTGGCTCTGATACCAAATGTAAGTTAATTACAACTTATATTATTGTTATCTTATACACATTATTAACATAACTATTTAGGATCTTTTCTACATGATGATCATACATATTATAACATATCGAGTGTATGCCAAAACACATAGCTTAAGCTATGAGGAAGGACGATGGCCTTGATACTTAAACGGGACATGATAGTTGATTTCAGATGACGGAGGTATATCGTCGGGGTTGGAGACTTGAGTTTCTCCTCCTTTGCCTATCATTACACTACTTTATGTGTTGTTTTTGTGTGTATGTTTTGACACAAATTGTGATGGTATTGTGTCTTTTATATAGGTAGGAGGAGGATCCGAGACTTTTTATATACTTTCGATCTCTACCGTCCATCAAGTTAGGATCAATCTCAACCGATCATTATGGTGGAAATGTAGAGTTTATTAACTCACAAATTTATGATTAAATCATAAATTACATAACTCATGGAATGTATATGGACCACCGTAATGAGAAATATTTATTCTATTTTTAATGAATTAATATTTATAAAAGAATTATAAATAATTCTTACACTGGAACCCCATGACCGAGTATGGCGGTAATGTTGGGGCAATTGATTGCCCCTCAACCAACAATTTTCGAAGTAACGGCATATGAAATACCGGTTTAATTCTCGATCCCTCGGGATCCTCTAAATTATATGTGATACTCCCAATCTTTGCGGCGAAGCTAAAGTGACAAGACGTTTATTTTTTTTGAAAAAATCATTGTGATAAAAAAACATCTTTTTGATGAAAGAACTGCTTTCTTTTTTGTCAAAAGTCGTTTTTTTAGTTGTATGCATTTTTTAAAAAAAAAATTGATTTTTTTTTTGATAGAGAAATGATGAGTTTAGTTTGGGAAAGGGTGTTTTTGTAAATTGATTTAATTTTAAAAAACTGTGACTTATTAAGGAAAGTAAATTTGAATATATGACCTCTTCTGCATAAAGTATAAAAGTATGACTAATTGGTAATTAACTCAAAACGCCATTAAAACTTAATATAAGAAGTATATCATGTAATGAATTTCTTTCCAAATTTGTACATTTTCTCACTATCTCAAACATATCACAATCTACCACAGGTTTTCCAAACAATTCCAATTTAAATTTCTTTCCAAAATTGTTAATTCTCTCACTATCTCAAAATTGTTTCCCAATTATCTTATGCAAAGTGCATAACCAGTAGTGAAAGTGCATATATACCCTTTCCAGTTGTCAGTCGTCATTGGTGGAGCTAGCAGGGGTGGAATCAGGATGAAATTATTCGAGTATCGTGATGTAAAAATATATCGAATAAAATATAAAATAAAATTGGAAATTAAAAAAAGAGCAACTGAATCGAACTCTAGACCTTCCACTAGCAAAGTTTATATGTTATCACTATACTAGCACATCTCACATTATATCTCATAAATTACATGTATAAAAATAAATATATTTTTTTTGAAAATCGCGCGAGGTGACCGTGGCTACCCTAGCCCCCATGGGTGGAGGATGAGGTCACATAGGTTCATCGAAATACATAACCATTTGTGAAACTATAGAGTCGGTTCAGAGTGAATGCGAATAGTCCGAGAACCGGGCATCCCATCCCAAAATCAAATAACATCCATAAAAACCTAAAAACCAATAATGTTTACTTTGGTTTTTAAAGGTTTTATATGAATGGGTGAAACAATTTTTTTTAATCTATCCAACCTAGTAAAATAAAATAAAAAATTAGCGTTTTGTGAAAGTGTGCCCATTATAAAAGTGCATACTTTCTCGTTGTGAACTTCATACTCAGTTCTTTAACTTTGTCGACGTAGCTCCACTAAAGTTACAGAAGGTTCAACGAAGCTCGAACGAGCCAATCTGAGGCCCGGTTTGGGTGTGGTATGGTGTTATGGTAAAGTGAGGTAGGTTAAGGTCAAATTAAAATGATTTAAGGTGAAGAGAATAAAAATGATATTTTTTATATTTTAATGTTCATTAGTAATATATTTTTTGCATTGTAGTAATTCCGGGACCGTCCTTAAATATATCATATTTTAAACGAAAAGAATTTTTTAATATCATGTACTATTAACTTTTACCAATTTAGTATTTAACTTTTAAATGTTATCAATGTGGGTCCCAATCTAACAATTAAGTACCATGTGTTTAATAAAAGTACAAAATTGTAATCACGTTCTCTCATATGTCACATAGTGAGTGAAATTGTGTCAACATTTTCATTAAAAATAGATATCCAAATATGATATATATTGAGTATAATTTCGTCGATTTATGTCGACGGATCTTTAATTGGATGAAAATCAATAGATTGGAGTTCATATTAATAAAATTTATCTATTGGATTTTAATTGATAAAATACAATAGTACAATATACTGAATAATTTGTTTCCCCTATTTTAAACACTTTGGACTATTACTATTAAGGTACCTAATTATGGTTTATGGCCCGAGCATCCGCACCAGCTATCTCAACAATTTTCTCAAACCTAACACATTTTATACATTTTAAAAAACCGTTTACATTTACACAAAATTCCAGCTTACTTGTTAATTTTCTTATAATAACCCTACATTATTATTTTTTATTTGTTAATTATCTTTTAATAATCATAACAATATTGCAATCACAAAAATGTGGACCCCATCAAAAATTTCATATCAAAATTACCGAAATGAAAAAATTGAAAATTTCATCATATAGTTCTAACCATAAACTACGTGATTAACTTTTGAAATAATTCTCTCCGGCAATCTAAATATGAAAAAATTATCGATCAAAATTGTAGATATTTTCGGATGGGACATTTGTTTAGGGACGGAGTGAGTATTAATCTAGGAAATTATATGCATTCCTCATATATGAGGTAAATTTTGTGTTTTATTAAATTTAGTCAATTTATAGGGTTGCTGATACATATCACTTTTTATATCATAATTATTAAATTTTAGAAAAAAATATATTTTGACGAATCAGATGCGGATATGATTTCAGAATATAGGGACTAAGGGAGCAGCTGGGTGAGATCGCAAAGGCTATAACCCCTTATATTTTCAAAATATAATTTTTTACAGTGTAATTTTTTATTTTTTTTCAAAAATAACTATTTAACCCTATATTAATTTTTTTAAATCAGGTGGCTCCGGTGCTGAGGGATATATGAAATAATTTTTTTTAAAATTCTATAATATAGTTTAACATTTAAACTAACTATATAAAAAAATTTAAAATTTTTATTTTGACAATTTAGTTATAGGTTAAAAACCGATTAAAATTGCTATATATTACACAGGATCACATTAAAAAAAGAATAAAAATAAAAATAAAAGAGTGGAAAAAAGGGTTTAGCTCCTCTCTCTCTCTACCTCTACGCACTCACTCGTCCCTCTCTCTCTATATATCTATATATATATATATAACCGGATTACAGTTCAGTAACTTCCCCATAATTATATTTAAAGGTACATTTTTTATGCTTCTAATTTTTATTTGGACACAAAATTCATTCTTTTTGGCCTTGTTGATTGCATTTTTTTTTTAATTAGAGTTTTTTTTTTTGCATTAAAGTTTCTAATTTTCTATGTATTTGACTCACTAGCTAAAAGATTGGTGCTTTATTTAGTTTGTTGTTGTTGCACTTAGAAAGAACCCAGCTTTTATTTTTAAAGGTACATTTTTTATGGTTCTAATTTTTATTTGGACAAAAAATTAGTCAAATGGAGCTTTTGTTTAATTAGAGTTTTTTTTTGCATTTAAGTTTATATGCGTTTGGCTCACTAGCTATAAGATTAGTGTTTTTTTTAGTTTATTTATTTGGATAAGAAAATCTGTCAAAGGAAGCTTTTTTTAATTAGAGCTTTTTTGCATTTAAGTTTCTATTTGTTTGGCTCACTAGTTAAAATATTGGTGCTTTATTTAGTTTATTTTTGTTAATATTTATTTGGATAAAAAAATCTGTCAAATAGAGATTTTTTTAATCAGAGGTTTATTGCATTTAAGTTTCTATGTGTTTGGCTCATTAGCTAAAAGATTGGTGATTTATTTAGTTTAGCTGTTATCGCAATTGGAAAGAACCCAGCTTTTATTTTCATCCTTAATTAAGTCGGCTTATTTCTTATTAGGCCTTCAATTCATCATTTTTACCTAAACCCTTTTATTTTTGTTTTACTTTTATGTCCCAATGTCATTCATATTGGCCCTTTGTTATGTAAATGTTATCTTAAATCTACTTTAAATGAAGGGTATGGTTTGATTTGCTATATAAATTGGGGGAAATGTGTTTATTTTATTGAACACTTCAGTGGTTCTTGTAATTTATTTTAAAAAGTTGGTTGATATAGAATTGATTTCAGCTTTAAAGCTCAAATTTTTTATCTTTGTGCTTAGAAGACAGTGGAAAGGTTTTAAGTTTTTTTTTACTGATTCGGTCATTTAACTTTTTAGCTTCGTATATGATGTGCTATTTGCTCAACCCTAGCAACATTTGATCCTTCATCCCTCAATTTTTCATTTTGTCTAATATGATTGTTTTTTTAGGATTTTTTTATGTTGAGGTACAATGTTATGTGGTTAGTATGTTTGTAAGTTTAATCTAGACAGACATGAGGAAGGTTAAAAGGAGATGGAAAAATTTTAGTAAAAGGAAATAGAAATTGAAACGATTTTGTTTATAATGATCCTGAGCTTAATGTTTTAATTGCTAAAGTGTTTTCTTGTTTCACTTTGTTTGACCTTATTCAATTTTCATACTTAGTTTTTGTCTGGGTTACATGCCAATAATACCTAAGCTTGTGATCATATTCAGTATTTTGTTAGTTGTTACCACAAATTTAGTCGGAAATTTAAAATGTTGTTTCTATTATCAGACTTGAAAACAAAGCATGGTTTTCAATGTTTGGGGACTTATGTTACCTTACCAAGGTAATTGATATAGTGTGCTTCTGCCTTTCAGCACTGTCATCTTCATTACCTCTACTGAAGGGTAAACCAATGTCCACAAAGAAAGTTACAGTTCTCACCATCAACTCCATCGCAGCTCTATCTAAGGTACACAGTTCATCGGCTTCTTTGGTCCCTGGAAAAGGCCTCAGTTTAGTCCGCAATATCAATATTGCCACTGAAAGATTGGATCTTCAAAGCCCTGATTCTAATGGCGAAAATCGTATAGATTATCAGCAAAATGCTAATGGGTATTACAATCATATCCCCAACCATGGAGATCTGCACTATAAAGTTGATGATGGGTATTATAGCCAGCAGTTACAATATAGAGGAAATAAAGGGGAGATTAATCAAAACCCGAACACATTTTACAAGGGAGACACCTTAGAGAAAGGCTTCAGCCACAGCCCTAACGTTCCATTTGAAAACTATACAGATAGGAAAGTTGCAAACATGGGTCTAGAACACAATGGAAATGAATTTGAAGGGAACCGAAATGGTCAAAATGTGAATAGTTTCGGTGGGTACCATCATGGGGAGTTTCAACAAAACTATACGGGGAAAGAAATACAATCGGATGGAAAAAATATTTGGCAAAATCCTAATAGCTGCTCCTTCAGCAACCATAATGCGAACAACAACGAGAACTATTGGCAAAATCAAGGTTCCGCTGGTAATGACAATAGATACGTGGATGTAATGAAACAAAGGCCTGATAACTATGGAAACAATAATGCCAAAACCAATCAACAAGGCATGGGTTCCCCTTATGTTGGAATTAGAAATGAATACAACGTCCACAAAATTGATGGTGGTGGTCAAAGCCCTAGTTGGAATCAAAATGCTAATACTGGTCATTATTTAAATAATTTAAATCAGTCTCAAAGTGGAAGTGGGAGTCCTTCGTTGCCTAATGATTCCGAAATTGAAGCAGAATGTTATAAGGGAACTATTGAGGAGTTGGATGGTGTGTGCAAAGAGGGAAAAATGGAGGAAGTTGCTAAGGTAATGGAGCTATTATCCGAAAATCAAATCCCAATTGATTTATCCCGATATTTGATGTTGATGAACGCATGCGGTCAGGCCGAAGCTAAGAAAGAAGCTAAAATCATTCACAAGCACCTCATGACTTCTTTAGGCCCCAGCTTAGAAGTCAGCACATATAACAAAATCTTAGAGATGTATGGAAAATGTGGGAGTATAGATGATGCGGTTGCCGTATTTAATCAAATGCCGAAACGGAATTTGACCTCTTGGGACACCATGATAACATGGTTTGTGAAACATGACAAAGGAGAGCTTGCTATCGATATGTTCGATGATTTTAAACAATCAGGGCTAAAACCCGATGGGCTTATGTTCATTGCCGTTTTCAATGCTTGTGGTTTGGTGGGTGATGTCATTGAAGGGATGTTTCATTTCCAATCGATGACCAAAGACTATAGTATCGTTCCAACTATGGAGCATTACGTAAGTATAGTCAATATGATGGGAACCGCGGGATACTTGGACGAAGCATTAGAATTCATCGAAAAAATGCCCGTAGAACCGGATGTTGAAATTTGGGAAACTTTGATGTATCTATGTAGAGTTTACGGGCACGAGCTCGGGGACCGTTGTGCTGAGCTTATTGAACTTATGGACCCTGCACGCTTACATGATCAATCTAAGGCGGGTCTTATACCAGTGAAAGCTTCTGATTTAGAAAAAGAAAAAGAAAAGAAAAAATTAGCAGCCGGAAACCTTTTAGCAGTTAGAAGTAGGGTCCACGAATATAGGGCCGCGGATAAATCTCATCCCGAGACAGAGAGGATCTATACACTGCTTAGGGGGATGAAGGAGCAGATGAAAGAAGTGGGGTATGTGGCAGAGACGAGATTTGTGTTGCATGATATAGACCAAGAAAGTAAAGAGGAAGCCCTTCTTGCTCACAGTGAGAGACTAGCAATTGCTTATGGTTTAATGAGTAGCCCAGCTCGTGCTCAAATGCGTATTATTAAGAACCTTAGGGTTTGTGGGGACTGTCACAGTGCATTAAAAATTATATCGAAATTAGTAGGCAGGGAACTTGTTATCCGAGATGCAAAGAGGTTTCACCATTTTAAAGATGGGTTGTGCTCTTGCAAAGATTATTGGTGATTTGAACTATAATTTAAGGGGCTATTTTAGGTTGTTTGTGACGTGGATAACATATTCTAAAGTTTTTTTGTTTTGTTTTTTTACATTTTTTTACCGAATACGTCGATGCTTAGTTGGTGTCCAAAGACTCAAATTTTGTTGTTCCAGATATGCCATCTCAAGCTTTTCCTATGCTGTAATTGTATTTCTCAAAACATAAAATCTCAATTACTCTTGAAAATATTGGATAAGCTTGATCCTTGAAAATTGCAGTTATTGAAGCAGTTCTCAGGTTTCTGTGTAAGGAGAAAAACAGGAATCTTTAAATAATTTCCCTATTTTTACTTTTTTTGTTGTCAGGTTAATTGGTTGATCCTGGTAGAGTTATTTGTAAGCACTGGCTGTGAAATTTTCTACAACTAAGAAAGAGGAACCAAAGATTTATTTTATGTTGTTTTCCAGGTTATAAAGACGTGCTAATGTAGGTTACATATAAATAAACACGTCTTTTGTATTTTATTTTCTGTTATTTTACTTTATCATTAACAACTTTGTACAAAAAAAGAAGTTATAAAGTGAATATTGGGTTCTTTTTTTCTTTTTGGGGACAGTGATTTTGCTAAATGTAGAAACTGATACAACAGAGTTGTTCTCCATTTTTGCTGATCATGTAATATTTACTATATAAATGAAATGATTGAGAGCATGTAATGGGCAGTTTAAATATATATTTTTTGAAAAAATAAAGGGCAATTTTAACTTGCTAGAGTTGGATGGATGGCTAGCTTAATCATAAAACTAGGGGTGGTGGGTCCGTAAACATCCAACAGCATGTTAAAAAAAAAATCATGACCCGACAAAAGTCGCTACCTAACTTTTTCGGAATCCGAATTTTCGAAATACCGTAGGGTCGGGATGAGTTTATCCCGAATTTCTCGACATATCTTTTTTATTTTACGACAATGTCATTTTTTTATTAACAATTTTCATTTGAAAAGTTTAAACATGTTATTAACACGAATCATAATTCTAGTTTAAAAATAACACTCCTAACAAATACAAAAATAAATTAACATATAGTAGAAAAAATAGTGTGAAAATACAAATAATGGAGTGCATAAAATTGATACGTTTTTTATCAGATTCTTTTAATATTTAGTTTTATTCACACAAACAACAATTATTATAATAATTGAGATACATTAATATTATAATTTTTATAATCGAAAAATAATTATCATTTATCTTTTTTGAAATAACAATATAACTTTTTTATTTAATTATATTTTTTATTTTAATAGTTTAAGATATTTAAAACTACAAATATATATTATACTTATGTAATTATAACTGATATATGAAATAAAAAGCATTGTAGCTTATATGATAGAGTGCTTACATTACATGTTAGAGATACAAAATTCGATTATCATCACTTGCATTTGATATAAATTAAGTTATATTTTAGCGTTGAAATAAAAAAATTTATGTTATAAAATATAAAATTAATTAAAAAATCGGGTCAGGCTGGGTCACCCGATCTCGAAGTTTGTCGGGTCGGGACAAAACCCGATGTTTTTGAGTCGGGACTCTTCTCGGGTCGGGATTTCGGGATTTTTTCCCTAGTCCTACATAAAACCAGTGAGTTTGGGTTTTGTTGAGGTTGCAGCTTTTAAGCTCTACCTCTCTCCTTTTCCTTGTGTGTGTTTATATGTGGTGCAGTTCTTTTGGTTAGAAACTTTATAAATTTGACCTCTTTTCTGAATCTTAAATTAGATGGAGTATCATATTTGCTTAAAAGCAGCAAAGCAAAGCCAAGTTTTATAAGTGACTTGGTAGAATTATGAATAGACTGTTTGATCTAGATTTCAAGTATAAAATACTGCTGATTCATTGAGGCGATGAGGTCTATCAGGACTTTAGTAGCAATTTCCTTCAATCTCTATGTACTCTTGAGATATATTTTTGTTAAATTTTTAAATCTATGAATAAGAATTTATGAAATCATATTCGTCAAGGTTTAATGATTGTGTTGTCTGCACTTTGATTACGTTCAAGGTATAAACTCCTCAAGATCTTTTTTTTCTAAAAACACTTGCAGGCTTTAGTTAGAAATAGTTTTATTTTTGACGTAGCTCATACATACATAATAGTAAAAGTGAATGTTGAAACACCGTAGTTGAATAAACAGAATTAATATATTTAGCCACAGAACACATTCAAAGTTGATCGTCAGTTCATTGGAAGAACCTAAAAGAAAAGCAATGAGGATTACTGTTCAAGTTGCCTATGTTTTCCATACGACTTGCAATAATTAACATTATACATCTTTAAGCAAAATGGAAATTCAAAAATTACCACTTAGTAGTGTGTGTACACGTTAAAATTGAAACTTAAATGTGAACAGATCAGTACCGTATTAGAAAATGGATTAGATACTACGTTTCCATATTAACGGTAAACCAGAGTTTTTGCTTCCGACTTCATAGGTTTGGCTTGGATTGTGTTTGGTCGGTAGACTAGGCTTAGAAAATAATGTCATAAACATGTTTATTAGTTTTAAAAAAAGTCCAAAGTTAAAGGAACAGTGGAATGGTAAATGGAATGAAGTATAATTTTTTTTAAGGGACTATTACCACGTCACGTTTTAATAAACAAATGTTAAATTATTTCAGAATTCAGAGTCTTCTCAAATACTTGAAACACAAAGTGGAAACCTGAATACAGCACACAAAAAAACTGAGATTCACAAACAAGGCCTTGTTTAAAATCCGACAAGCAGGATTCCAATCATGGAAACAATTAAATATAGCGTAAAAGTCTAATTGTAGAATCTGGAAAAAGGATGCCAAGACTCATCTTGCCATTTCTTTGACTGTCATTGCATCTGTGAAAAGCCGAGTACATTCACAGAACCCAAAACAAATATACCAGAAACATAGACCAATTTTTAAATAACAAAGACAGATTTCTAGAACAGAATCTGACATACATACATTCATTCGTACATATAAGCTAAATCATGCACAGCAGAATCTGAAAATTCGGGGTGGCATAAGTTTTACACAACTAATCGTAATTGCCCCATAGAAAAGTTCGAAAAAATATCACATGTTTTAAACCTACATAATAACCAGAATTAGAAACTGATCAACAGAGCTCAGTATCAAACTTGAGCGAAATCCCCATGCTAAACAGTTCTTGAGCCAACAGCTTTGCCCCGTAGGGAACACTCACCTTCACAACATCTTCAGAGGATTCACAAAACCGACAGTATGGGCCCCGGACCTTACGACCACCAGACGGCCTCTGAATCACATTCGCTATATTTTTACAGCCGCGGCAGATATGCATTTGGGACGAATCACTGAGAGTGAAGAGCCGCTCGTGGAGGTTGGCCGCCGCCCCGTGTGCGATGAGGCAATCTCTCTCCATCTCACCGAATTTGATTCCACCGAATCTCTTTCTATCAGCGACAGGCTGGCGGGTGAGAGGGTGGATTGGTCCAGTGTTTCGGAACTTGACCTTGTCCTCGGCCATATGGGTGAGGCGCTGGTAAAAAGTGGGCCCCATGAATATCAGGGACTTGACCTTCTTGCCTGTTCGACCGTTGTACACCCTCTCGCTTCCCGATCGAGAAAATCCAGCTCTGCCAATGCTTATTCATAAGTATAAACCAAGTGCATATTTGTTTCTTACTCTAAATAATGTTAAACAACAAAATAACAAATAGAGACAACACCGAAGCAACATTGTCAGACGATAAAAAAAAGAAATCAATGGACTAGACTGTTCCAGAGACCGACTTCTATAGATAATATAGGTTTTGATTAGATGCACGTTAAAAAAATTATTAGGTATACATATATCTGTTTGTACAATTATGACTACCCTGTACTGTATATATCATAGAAAGCGACAGAAACAAAGGTTGAGACAGGATAACTAAACCAGTCTATAGCTTATTCATGTGTTACAAACGCCCGTACATATAAGGAAAATAGGTTTCAATTTTAACTACACTAAGATAGATGCTTCAAAAGAGATCCTTCAAAAAAATCAAAATTAGATTCGTAATTTGATAAATGGAACAGGTTAAGCCTCTTTTATTAAATGAATTCCAGGGCACAGATTTCTAATATGACTTGAATTACCATATTTTTTAAACCAAGGTTTTCGAGCACTGGTTAATTCAGTCTGGGTGAGCTCTTCCTTTCCAAATGAAAGAAGAGTGGTCTGTTTTATGATTATCTTTGTCAGAGACGATATGAGATACTGTGATGTGATAGCTGTGTTTACCTAATTACCATAACAAATTTAAGACAATTAAACTAAATCAGGCAGAAAAATAAAATAAATCAACAGTAGAAACACAATTTTTACATAATAGAACCTTTACCCAACTGGGCACAAAATTAACAGTAACTAAATTATAAAGGACCTTCACCAAGGTAGTTGTTAAATAGTTTGGGTGCAAGGATCGGGGTTGCGCACAGCTCTCATGTCTCATATTGCACATAGCAGACAGAGAACTGCTAAATTAACAAACTCTAAAATAGTGTTAATCTACACATCATTTTAAACAAGTATTTACACTATGACTATGACCACAAAACAAATATTTATGAAATACTAATCTAGAGCTTGGTTGGTACATGTTTAAGTTTAAAGTATTTTCACGTCCATATTTGACAAGTTTCATGTGTATTGTTCCTTTAGGCTGCGTTTTGGTCCTCAGAAAGTGCAAAGAAATAGAAAATGCTTTACTGTGAAAATTCTACTCCAACGTTTGGTTGAAAAGAGAATTAGAAAGTAAACAAAATGACAGAAAAATAACTATGGCGTTGCTATACAAAAAGAGAAACTCGCTTTTCTTAAAACAAGCATAAAATGAAAAGAAAAAGAAAGGCGTACAGGCTCATATAAGTCGACTCTTCTCGCCGCTCTATTTCTTATCACCCCCCCCCCCCTTCTCTCTAGTTAAGGAACACCAGTGCTAGTACTTGACTGGTATATCTTTACTTTTAAAATTGTTCGCTATACCTTTCCACATTTAAAACATTTAATGTGGATTCTCCCTTTAGTTTAGAACAAATGTATATTGTATGCGAAAGAGAACAAGTAACTGGATTTCTATAGAACAGAATAACGCGCTAGAAGAATATCTTGACAGTTGTATTAGTATTACCTATGAAGTTGATCTTTTATGTCATCAACAGAGGGGGTGGAAAAAGGGGTAGCATATTGTTTGAACCCACCACAAGCTATTCCTTTCCCAAAAGCTGCTTCAAGCAATTGTGCAGGGGTTTGTCTGGAAGGAAATGCATGCGGATTAATCACAATGTCTGGGACTATTCCTTGAATTGTGAAGTTGAAATTCTCTTGAGATTCTAAAAAACCCAAAACTCCTTTTTGCCCATGCATTGAGGAGAACTTATCTCCTAGTCGAGGCATCCGCATCTGCACAATATTGTGAAGTATTAACTGGTAAGAAGGGAATAGTTATGGGATTTTATAGAAATAGGAAAGCTACTTAATCTCAAATGTGTCCCACATCCTAAAAGAATTTGCTATTATCTATGCATCTTTTTGTACTTTGCCCCATCTATCATTTAGCATAAACCATCAAATTCTGTGAACAAGACCATTTGACAAAAATTATATACAAAAAGTAACATGTACTCAACCATGTACGGTAGCCAAAACTGAAAAGAAAAAAAATACAGTTACATACTACACCAAACTTTCAGTCACCTGGAAATATGGAACACTTGCATTGCAAATTACTGGTTTATCAACAGTCCTCGTAAGTTCTAATTATAAAATTCTATGGTTTTTGGAAATTTTGAACTGAATCATAACACAAAAGCTTGAATGCGGTAGACTGTAATCATCTCATATCTGTTGCTAGTGGGCAAGCCTAGAGTCTTTCGAAGGTATAATGTCAGTATAGTTCTGCTCTCTGATATTATGAGCATTGGGAAAGAAGAAACATGATTTATTTATTTTACCAACAGCCTGGCTTCAGGCTCACTTGCCCTCAAATAAAAAGGTAAAGGCTTTGTTCACTTCAAACCTCTTTCCCGGATATTTTGGAACTGCAATGTCCCAACTAATTTAACAGAATGCATTGAGATTTTTAAATGACGCCATTTACCCCATAGAAAATGGGGAGAGAAGAACTGGGTCAGGGAAGAAATGTACTGCATGGCCTTTTTTTCTACTTATTATTGATTCTCATAATAAAAAAAGTTACACGAGATATATTTTGTAGGCACTATAGATATAAATACATACATGTACCTCCCTCATCTTTTTTTCCAATCATAAATTTCACTCATCATTTTTGCCAATCATATATCCCCCTCGTCGTTTGATCCAATCATATATATGTAAAGTCATAAATTAATTTTGAACTCCCCAGATCGTGATAACAAGCTGGATAAACCTCCTGGTTATATTTTTTCCAGTCTGTGTTTTTCAGTGACATAATCAAGTAAAGGGTGTTTTCCTATATCAAATATGCAACAGTACATAAGTAGAAATTACCTGTCTAAGAGATACAACCGCATAATTTTTCCCCTCATCATTTGCCGACAACACCACTTTCTGAACCATGCCTCTTTCAGTGTGCTTAAGCTTGATACTATGGTCCACACCTGATTCCGTACATCTACCGATGACAATATCACCATTTTGCAAATTTGCACCAATATATGGAAAACCATCATCGTCAAGGCAGTCAACTCGTCCAATCTTACTTTGTAATTTTCCAAAGTTAATGCCGTCCTCAGACTTGGACTTCTTTCCCACAGACTCCTGATTATCCACATCAGCCTTATAGCTTCTTATATGTTCAGATCTGAACATACCACGTTCTAAAGAAGCTCTATTCATAACCAAGGAATCTTCCTGATTATACCCCAAGTGGACATTAACTGCCACAATAGCACATTGACCGTTATAAAACTCATGCCTTGACTGTTTTCCACTAACAATATTTTTTTCGAGACTGTTGAAAAGCATTGTCTGGAATAAAGGCTTCTGAGGATAAAAGAGCTGGTGAACATTCGTATCTGTTCTAATATTAGGGTTTGTGGTCGAGTACCCTATGGCTTGTTGTGAGTGCTTCTCAGATTGGTAAAGGACTCGCCTCGCATGGTCGTGATTTGCGAAAGGGATTAAACCACAGCTTAGTCCTAACAGAAAAGACGTGTCGAGCTCACAATGAGTGTACTTGATGAGAGTATCACACACGTTTTCCAATAAAAGCTTTATTCCCCATGCTGTTGCACAATCTTCTTCTTCCTCGGTCCCAATCAGCTCAATTATACCATGCCTTAGAAATGTCTCAAAACTGAAACACCCAGTTTTCACAGCTTTGACCTTTTTCAAGTTTTCTACAACAAGAAGTGGGCGCAGAACCCTTCCAGCATCAGAAAATATGCGTACTTCTTGGTGCTTCTCATCTCTCTTGATCTCAACCTTTACAAGAAAAGGCAAATAACATTCAGACCAAGGTTAAAAAAAGTTCGATTAGGAAATACAGACACATTATTAATGGCGAATCGAATTATTTGAGATTTTCACATGATCTATCTGGATGAAAATGGAAGACAAGTGTAGGGGAAACAGTATATGTATTTCAAAATAGCATCCTAACACTATCTAAACAGAAGGAAAAAATCCCAATAAATCTCATGCATTAAACTTTTGTGCCTTTTGAATATCTCCTTTACTCTCTCCAAATATGTTTAAGCACTCAATTTTTGCAAATAAATTGAGAAGGCAGGAAAAAAAGAATTCTTCCAAGAGATCAACCTTTGCACTTCCAACGGCAGATTACCATAGACACCAAAACAGTACGGGGTCTGAGAAAGTACATTTATCTAATGTAGCAAAGTTGTTTCTTTTCTTAAAACTGAGATTGGCGCAACTTAGCTTCATCATTGCACCCTCACCCTTAAAAGGATTTTTTTTATCAAATAGACGCCCTAGCACGTTGCTGTTAAATCTTTGAAATTGTATGAATTACCAAAGTACCAATCTGACTATCTTTGAGAGAAAATTTTACACAATAATAAAATCCATAGCTCATGTAATATCAAAATTTAATAACAACGTTGACTTCTACTTTGAAGGTATCAAACTTGAAACCTACAGTTAACTATTAGTGTAAGCTTATAGACATTTTCATGCCAATTAGTACCATGTCCTTTGTTCAAATGCAAAACGTGGGTCTGTCCATTAATGACCTAACCAGAGAACACATGGCTTTAAAAGTGTTAATATATTACGTCCAATTTAAGATAAAAATAAAACCACTTACCGACGACTGATATGAACAACAATAAGAATGAATACACCAATAGTTAACGCATAATTGAGATCAGAACAATAGGCTGAGCATGAAAAGAACAGAAATCCGGAAAAAGAAAGGGGCCACAAAAAAAGTAACGATTCATAAACATGAATGAAGAGTCTTGCGTGAAACGATGATTATCAATAAGTAGCAAGTTCCAACTGATACTGAATATTATTCCACTAAACTTTCATGAATATGAACAATTTATGTGCAAAGCGTAAAGTCAGTCGAAGGAAAAAAACTTATGCAGCTGTAAATGAAGTAATATATATGTTTAGAGTAAATCTAGGACTATGGAAAACCGAATCAAAACTAGACCAGGGTAACAATACTACAGGATTTGGTATTCCTCTAGTACACTGCAACTGTCTTTCATACACATGAATGCAGATAAAATCTGTGATTTGCCAAAAACATTTATAAACCAAATTCTTACGGAAAAAAATAGTAATTCCTACCAAGTGTAATATTAGTTCCAGACAGGCATGTGGCAATTGCTATTTTCAAGTTTTGCTCCCATTATACAGATGTCTTTGCGAAATTCCTCTTAAAGGGGATTGTTAAGGCAGTCACATAATGGTAGGTTAAGTTAGTCAAATGGCCAGTTTCCTGAACTGACATCAGAAAGTAAAGGTCCTGATAACTATTGTAATGAACCTCTTAAATAGTAGCTTGTACAGACTTCCAATACTTGCCTATTTACAGCATTAAGTCAAAAGTTCAATATATTCATTCTCATCGTTAAGCTCCCCTTTGGTAGAAAGCTAGTTTAACTAGATGTTTTAAATTTCCTTTGAAGTTAACATATTACATAGACCTATAAAAGAACAGTTTCAAAATCAGACTACCTTGAATAGTACAATCCAACTACCGGACCACCGCAGCTAACATGACCAAAAACATTGCCTTTGACAGAGTAAAATTTGTATGAACATTTGTAAAACAATATGTTTTTGGTTATGTGCTGTCAATCAGAAACCTGAACTATAATAAGAAATTTAAAAAACACATCTAGCTGGTACCATTTTCCGCACGCCATTCTTTCAGCAAAAGAAAGCATGTAGCAGTTGTACTTTATTATCATATTGCATACAAGAAAGAGTGGTCAGAAGCTGAATGCACCACCAAATGAATAACAAACAACAAGAAAAGGATAGGTTTAGATACATGAAACTCCTGAGGCGATATTTTGTTATCATATTGCATACAAGAAAAAGTGTTCAGACTCTGAATGCACCACCAAATGAATAACAAACAACAAGAAAAGGATAAGTTTAGATGCACGAACCTCATGTGGTAGTTCATTCTTTTGACGTTTCTTTCTCAAATTTGAAACAAACGAAAGGGAATCCTCACAAATCCCAACCCAGTCTCCATTTAAAAGGACCTTGTGTTTTCCAGAAAGATAAGTTGAAGTATCATCTAGAAGGTTTTCCATTCCACATTCAAGGAATACATCGAGAGAGGATAGCTGAATATCCAAACTAACAAGCCCTGTTATTGCTAAATTTTTCACGAGCCCACAATTTTCGCCATCTGGAGTAGACAGAAAGCAAATCTTTCCCCAGTGAGAAGGGTGTCTGCAAAAACATTGGCAGTTACATAAATAAACTTCCATAATATTAGACATATGAACACACAAAGGTTATAAAAGCTGGTGTATAAAAGAACCTATAACACGACTGATAAAAAACAAAAAATAACGTATGGGATTGAGAAAAAAAAAAGGAAAATTAGTCACCTCTGCTAATGTAAAACATCAATCTTTGAAAAAAAAAGAGTAAAAAGAATCAAATGGACGTGTGTGCTTGCCTGATATGTGGTCATCAGATGTAAATAAAAGTACCTAACACAAGACCTAAGAAGCACCGGTACCGGTATGGGGTGCGGGACGGGAATGTGCTAAATTTGAATTTTTAATGGTATGGGTATGACGGGTAACTAGTGTATGTTTATTAGACCTAAGAATAAAATAGAAAAGGAATAATAGAAAAAGAAACTCAAAACACTCTCAAAATTTATGCATACCTCATGATATCTCGGCCTACTGAATCTATACCTAATGATATATCCTAATTAGTTTGCATTATTATTAAATATTTAAGTACCCTGTGTCTACCAAAGCACCGGGTAGGACTGATCCAAAGCCAAATATGCTCCTATAACTTTTGAAAGACACAAAAAACCAGTAATTTAATGTGACTAGTAAAGCATCACCATGGATTGAGCATCAAGAAATTGAAAAGGTAAGTGGACAACTGTGCTTGTCTACTGTGACTATATATATATCGTGATCATATGTTTTTCAGATAACTGAGGTTTTTGGTTCAGTTTATGAGTAGTAGATATTATGCAATTACAGCATGTTGAACACATTTGCTGATATAATTGCATGTCAGAGATAAAATAAGAGAAATTCAGATCTATAGAAGATAATCTGTCAAAAAGTCAACTACCAGATCAATAAAAGAATAGTACTCTCTCCATTCCGGATTGTTTGTCCATTTTTGGAAGTAAACTTTTATAGACATGCAATTGTTACTTTGTCTAATACCTCATTTACCTACTATACCCCTTATACATTAAACTAAAGTTTGTAATGAAAAGCAAAACAAAGGCTAAAGATGGAACATTTGTTAAAAAATTTGCTGATTTTTACAAAAGGGACAAACAATGTGGAACTTTATAAAAAGGAAAGAAGTACAAACATTTTGGAAAGGAGGAAGTATGAAACAACTAAAAACCTAGCAACAAAACTTTACTCTTTCTAATGATCTCAGAATTATTTGATTAGTTTCTACTTTGTAGCGTAAATGCTCATAAGTATGTAATACTTACTCCACAGTCCATACAGATGCAAAACAAAAGGAGCAGAATGAAGCAAAGATGTAATTGGAGTCGGACTACATAATGAAAAGTAAAACCAGTCATTTTTCCAAATGAGAATAATTGCAAAAAGACCGGTCAGGATTACTCACGGATATCTGGCATCTCCGACCTTCCCAGTGTATGAAACCTGCTGACGAGTCTTCCTCATATCTGCCATCGTCTGTAGAGGGTTAGTTCTCCTCAGCATAGCCACAACACCAGCCGTTCGTTCCATTTTTTTGTACGGGTGTGACCAAGCTCCAGTTGAGAAAGCTCTAGATAGTCCGTTTGTGATAATCGAAGCATCAAGATAGTGTTCAATAGGGCGTATGCGTTCTCCGTATAGATCTCTTTGCAAGGACTTAATCATACGCCTCTCAGCATGCTTAATATGAATCCTGAGCTCTCTCTCTAATAACCCACCAGCCAACTCCAACCTCTTGTTTCTAAAATCATCTCGATTATCGACCTTTCTCTTTTCAGTGTAGGCTTCTAATAGGCACTTCACCATATAGCCCAAGAAACGCGCTTTTCTTTTCAAGCCAATGAGGTTGGGGAAGAGGTAGAGATTAAAACACTCTTCAATTGATTCTCCTGGTGGGAATTTGCATTGTTTAAAAAGATTTTCTAGCTCACGGAGAGCTTTGTCCCTCTGATGAAATCCCTCACATTTCTTCTCAGCATCGTGAATAGACGCAACCAGGATATTCGATATCCGTCTATCTTCATTATCACAATCGATCAAATCAACCACCTCTCTGTCAGATGATACACCAAGGGCGAAAAAGAGAATCCATATTGGAATTTCTGTGACGGAGAAATACACTGTAAGTACCTTTTCTCCACCTCTAATCTGTTCGAGGCTTGGTGTTTCCACTAACTTAATATACACTCTCCGCCTTTTAATGACTTCACGGTAAGCTACGGACCATGTTGGAAAACTGGAAACCCAGAGTCTCTTGAGACAAAGCTGTTCTTGAGCAATGAAAGTCTGCAATCAATATAAAGAAATAATAAAAATTAAGGCAAAAACATGCCAGATTACAAACTTTGGCAATTTTTACAAATTATAAACTTTGGCAAGTAAACTTTCTCACCTTCTCGGCCCCTTTGATCAAGAAATAGCCTCCGTGGTCATAGTCACAGTCACCCTCCTCTTTCTCACTCATCCAACATAAGTCAGACTTGACCATAACTGGAATTCGCCCAATAATAATATCCCTGCTATCCGTAGATATAACTGCTTTTTTAACAAATTCTTCTTTGCCAGTTTTGAACTTGTCACTTCTAGAAAGTTCTTGAGTGAAAATCTGAAAGTTCAGTTAAACAAGAACAAGCAGGATAACAAATGTTAGGAACTATGTAACGAACCCCCAGACCACACCTCACAAGTAGAGGACAAAAGAACATACACGGATAAGTGAAGACAGGAAAGAAAATCAACTGAGACTAAGAAAGAGCATCCACCAGATTCTAAACAAACAATAGTGGTTAAAATTTGAAGAGTATAAACTTCCATATAAAGAGAAAAATCAAATGACGGCCACGTTATGGTAAAAAAAACTTTGTTTAGCTGAAAAAGGTGAGTAAAAAAGTATTTTGATTCTTTAAAAATGTTCTTTGAAGAGAACAAACAGTCTTCTCATTATCACATTACTTTCTGCAATTTACTGGCTTATTTCTTGAGATTCAGCTTTAATTTAGTCTAAAAAAGGGCCTAATTCCTCAAAAAGGACTAGGTAAGGTCTATTGCTATTAGCAACCTATCAACGAAATAACCAGAAAAGAGCATCAAACAAGATTATAAACGAATGATAGCTTTTAAAGCTTAAAAAGAGTAAACCTTCATACATTTCCATAATAAATAGAATAATCAAAATATAACCACAGTATGGCAAGAGCTATATACCTGAACATCAACGTGGACTTTCATGCGAGAAGAATACGTCATATTTTGCAAACGAGCGTGCCTTGGTAGCATATCCACAAAGTCCTTACCACTATCAGCGGTGAACTTCTCACCCGTCCAAAACCTTGGTCTCTCAAGTGTTACGTTCCCAAATTTAACAGAGGCGTATTTCCACTCACCGTCGCCTTTTTTAGATGGATCAAAACCAGGTTCTACTATAATCTCGCCAATAGAATCAAAAACACTTTGGATCCCAGTTTTGGTGAAATTATTGTACGAGTTGATCTGGTGACTGATCAACCCATATTTTTTGAAGAATGAAGCAGACGCTGTTTTACAGAAATTATTTAACTTTTCTTCACCCAAATCAAGAATGCTTGTATTTTCCGTAAAAGCTTCGTCATCAAGGTCCATATCTGTGCTATTAGACAATTTATCGTCCTTACCACTTGTTGTTTCAGGGTCCTTCGACTTCTCATCTATATCCATATTTTTCTTACCGTCATACACCATTTTGTTTAAAAGCTGTGGAGAAAGAAAGGAAACAGCATCAGAAACTTGGCGATCAGATTATTTTTAAGTTTAATCACATTTATACAGTTATTGAAACAACTGATGTGCTAATGAAGCACACAACTCTAATGTAAATCAAATATTTGTAATGCAGAAAAAGAACACAGTAAGTTAAGTATTCCATGTCTGACAAGAAAACAAGGATTTGCATTATGCTGAACTAAGACTACTAACAAGAAAGGAAACTTAAAGAATATACACAAAAATATCGAACAGGATTAAACTACATAATTGCTATTCTTAGTTAAAGAGTGTACCGTATTACATTTAAAAAAAAACTGTTTCATTTGCCTTTCTCTTCCAAATTGTAGGCCACCCAAATTAGTTAACTAAGAGAAACTAAAAAGGGAGCAGCAGATGATTGTAGTGCCATTTGCTATAGATAGAATCACATCATTTCATTTCCCATTATCTGAACACATCCTACGACATATCAAATGATAAAGCAAAGCATTGAGGAATACCATTTAACATCGAACACAGTTAGTAACTTAAAAATACTAAACAGATACACGCACATGATCTTCGATGCAAAGAAGCATAACAAGAAAGGAAAGTTAAAGGATTTACACAAAAGTAATGAATAGGATGAAGCTAAATACTTGTAATCCATAGATAAAAGTAAACTATTTTACATGTAAGTATTAGAAGAATGTCCCATTTGCCTTTCTCTTCACAAATCGTAGGCTAATATTAGGCAACAAATGAGTAGAAGAGACGCAATAAAAGAGCAGTAGATGGTTGTGGTCGCATTTGAATGCAACACTGCATATATCTTCAAATTTTCAAGAAATACACATCATTTCATTGTCCTTTCTCTAAACAGATCCTTCGAGTATCAATAAGTCAAAGCATTTAGCAGTACCATTCAAATAAAACAAAATTAGTAAATTAGAAAAGCAGACACAGCCTGTTCAATACCATGAAGCTTAACAAGAAAGGAAAATTGAAGGATATACACAAAATATATGAAGTGAATGAAGAAATAGTCGGTATTCATAGAGAAAAGTGTACTGTCGTACATATAAAACAAATCGTTTAATTTATGTTCATCTTCACAAGTTGTAGCTACAAACTTAGTAACTACGCAGTAGATGGTTGGGTGGAAATGCAGTAAACTGAAAACATATTCAAATCAAGAAACAGAATAGATACACAAACAGCATCTTCAATACAAAAAGCAGACTATCTTAATTTCCATTTCTATCAGACGCCATTTTTTCCGCTGTGAAAAAACCCGCATACGAAACTTCGCAATCTGATTCATCAAACATTTTATCACAGTTGTATAGTCATTCAAACGACCAACATGAAAAATAAACAAATTAACTGAACACATGAATCAATAATCAACAGCAGTAGCAGTTTAATCTCTTTCTATGTTTAATCAAATATGTGCAGTCACTGCCACTCACTCAAACTTTACCAATATCCTAAAGAAATTCATTAACTCAACACATAAATCACAAGACCATAAAATTGCATAAACAAGCTGGACATGGAAGCATAACTAAGCATTTTATTTCCAACACGCAACTATTATTTTGTATTATGCTGGAACTAAGACTACCAACTAAAAGAGAAGTTATGAGGGATGTAAACAAAAAAGAAAAGGAAGAAAAAGAAACTACATATTTGATATCTATAGATTTAGTGTACCGTTATACATAAAATATAATAAATTAATTAATTTTCCTTTATCTTCACAGATTGTAGGCTGCAACTGAAACAGAGGCAGAAAGCTCTAGGTTTCGTGATTATGACATTGTTTAAAAAACAAAACAAAAAACTCGTGCATTTTACATATACTCAAAACCATCTCTAATTTACCCTTTTCTGCAGCAAAGGTGAATTCAGTAGAAGGTAAAGTGAAGAAAACACACTCAAAATGTGGATAAAGGTATTATCTCTAATCGAACTAAACTACTCCCTTGGCACAATCTACATGCAATGCAAAACATAGAAACACCTTAAATATTCAAATTACATAAGAACAAAAGTTATGTTCTTTCCACTTGACAGATTCAAAAAAATATAATCTTAAAGAAAAACAATAGGAATACCATAAAAATCAAATCAAAATTATCAACTACAAAAAACTAAAAGAAAAAAAATCACACTCTTATAGAATCTCAATACATGAAAAAGGAGGGATTTTTTCCCCTTAAATCTTCACAAAACCCAGGTGTCAACATCAGAAAAAACATTAAAAATAAAGTAATATGTGTACAGTAAATGGGCCTAATAAAAGTAAACCCTTAGTTTTTTTCAAACATTTTATTTAGTGGTAATAGATATGAGGCATGCAAAACACTCTTAACAGAAAACACAGATTGTTGACAGATTAAAAAAAAAAAACTTTGAGCAAAACAATAGGAATACCATAAAAGTTAAATCAAAATTACCAACTACAAAAAAACTAAAGGAACTAAAATCACACTCTTATAGAATCTCAATACATGAAAAAGAAGGGATTTCCCCCTTTCTCTTGACAAAACCTAGATTTCAACATCAGAAAAAAAAAATATAAAATTAAACGTAGTATGTGTACAGTAAAATGGGGCTTAATAAAAGTAAACCCAGTAATTCTTTTCACACATTTTATTTAGTAGTAATAGATAGAAGGCTGCAATGCAAGACACTTTTAACAAAAAATATAGATTGTTGACAGATCAAAAAAAAAACTAAGATCAAAACAATAGGAATACCATAAAAATTAAATCAAAATTACCCACTACAAAAAAAAATCACACTCTTGTAGAATCACAATGCATGAAAAAGGAGGGATTTTTCTCCCCTTTATCATGACAAAACCTAGGTGTCAACAACAGAAAATTTTAATTAAAAAAATTAAAAGTATTATGATTACAGTAAAAACTAAAATGGGGTTAATAGAAGGAAACCCATTAATTTGTTTCACACATTTTATTTAGTAGTAATAAATAGGAGGCATGCAATGATGCAAGACACTTTTAACAGGAAATATAAATTGTTGTACACAGACATATAAACATGTACTAGCGGACTTGCCCACCCGATGGGTGGTGTAACGCGTAGATGTGTAAATAAATATAACAGGAAGAGTAATACCTGAGAAGGGGAGGAGAGAGAGTGCAGAGAATAGGGATAGAGGAGAGGGGGAGGAGAGAGAGTGCAGAGAGGATAGAGGAGTTATTTTTTGGGTTTATTCAAACAGTAATTAGTATCTATTTTGAATTGAACGTAAGCAGTTATTTTAGCAGTTATATTTTTTTTTAGTTTTTGAATTTCTAACACTATGTGTAATTTTTTAAACTATCAATAGATTTTTGTAATTAGTTGTTTCAAGGCTTCATAAGCCCTCTTGACATAAAGGTATAGATATATAAGCACAATATTTATGTTCCTACCTCTCAACAGATTAAAAGAAATAAGCAAAACAATAGATATACCGTAAAAATTAAATCAAATTACCAACTACAATAAACTTAAAGACAAAAATATATAAACGCTTCGAATCTCGATACATGAAAAAGGAGGGATTTTTCCCCTTTCTCTTGACAAAACCTAAGTGTAAACATCAGGAAAAATAAAATAAAAATCTCAATAAAATCAAGCCCGTTAATTTTTTTCACACTTTTTATTCAGTAGTAATAGATAGGAGGCATGCACGACACTTGTAAAAATTAAATCAAAATTACCAACCACAAAATACTAAAATAAAATAAAATCACACTCTTGTAGAATCTCGATAAATCAAAAAGGAGGGATTTTCCCCCCTTTATCTTGACAAAACCTAGGTGTCACCATCAGGGAAAAAAATTTAATTTAATTAATAATAGTATCTGTACAATAAAATGGGCTTAATAAAAATAAACCCATTTATATTTTTTTCACACATTTTATTTAGTAGTAATAGATAGGAGGCAAAAGAATAGAGCTACCATAAAAATTAAATAAAAAATACTAAAAAACTAAAAGAAAAATAATATAAACTCTTCGAATCTCGATACATGAAAAAGGAGGGATTTTTTCCCCTTTCTCTTGACAAAACATATTTGTCAACATCAGAACATAAAAAACTAAAAAGTATTATCTGTACGGTAAAACGGGCTTAAAAAAAACCCATTTATTTATTTTTTTCACTCATTTTATGTAGCAGTAATAGATAGGAGGCATGCAAGACATTTTTAAAAATTAAATCAAAATTACAAACTACAAAAAACTAAAAGAAATCAAATCAAACTCTAGTAGAATCTCAATACATGAAAAAAGAGGGATTTTCCCCCCCTTTATCTTAACAAAACCTAGGTGTCAACATCAGAAAAAAAATATTAAAAAAATTAAAAAGCTTAATAAAAGCAAGCCCATTATTTATTTTCACACATTCTATTTAGTAGTAATAGATATATGGCATGCAAAACATTTCAACAGAAAATAAATAAAAAAATCGTACAAAAAGACACATAAACATATATATATATAGAGAGAGAGAGAGAGAGAGAAAAAAAACATACATTTAAATAAGAGGAGCCGATGAAATGGATCAATGTATGAGGTTTTTGTGGATTATAAAACCCTAGCTGGGTTTCTCTCTCTCTCTCTCTCTATAGAGCGAAGCTGTACTGTGGTGTTTCTAATAGTGGGCAGAGAGAAACAAAGCCCCTTTTTTTTATATTATTATTATTACTATTTTCTCTGCTAAAACTAAATTTTATCCAAACTATTTTTGTTTTTTGTATTTGTTAATTTTAATTTTGTATTTTCTAGGCTAAAACAAACGAATGTTTTTTTTGTATTTGGTAATTTTGTTTTAGTATTTTTTGAGGGTAAAACTAAATTTACCCAAACTGTTTTTGTTTTTTGCATTTGGTTCTTTGATTTATTAGTTACTCGGGTAAAACTATAATTTATCCAAACTATTTTTGCTTTTTGTATTTGGTAATTTTGGTTTAGTATTTTCTCAGAGTAAAACTAAATTTACTCAAACTATTTTTGTTTTTTGTATTTGGTTTTTTGATTTATTAGTTACTCGGGTAAAACTATAATTTATCCAAGCTATTTTTGCTTTTTGTATTTGGTAATTTTGGTTTAGTATTTTCTCATGGTAAAACTAAATTTACCCAAGCTATTTTTGTTTTTTGTATTTGGTTTTTTGATTTATTAGTTACTCGGGTAAAACTATAATTTATCCAAACTATTTTTGCTTTTTGTATTTGGTAGTTTTGCTTTTGTATTTTCTCGGGTAAAACTTAAATTTAGGTGAACTATTTTTGTTTTTAGTATTTTCTCGGGTAAAACTAAAATTTACACAACCTAATTTTTATCTTTGTTTTTTGTATTTGGTAATTGTGATTTAGTATTTTCTCGGGTAAAACTAAAATTTAGCCAAACTATTTTTGTTTTCTTTATTTGGTAGTTTTGATTTCGTATTTTCTCGGTTAAAACTAAAATTTACCCAAACTATATTTAATTTTTGTATTTGATAATTTGATTAGTATTTTCTCGGGTAAAACTAAAACTTACCCAAAAACTATTTTTGGTTTTTGTATTTGATAATTTTGGTTTAGTATTCTCCCGGATAAAACTAGAATTTACCCAAACCGTGAAAATTAAGGCTTAGGACAACCAAACATGATTATTTAAAATTAAGGCTACATCTAAGACTTATTCAAAACATAGGTAATGTTTTACAAAACTTATCAAGGTTAGGACCAGATTATGAATCGTTTGAGTCTTAATTTTGTTCTAATCATCAATTTTCTTTAAGTCTTTAAACTTCGCTCTCGTGAGCAGCAATGTCGCGGCTCCGGTGACTGCATCACCCTTACCACGGCAACCGTTGGCGACCGCATCACCCTTTCTCTATATCTCTGTCTTTTTCATTTTGTTCAGTCAGAGAACACATGAATAACAATATTAATCGGTATCGATAGCGATTACTGTTTCAGTCCGAGCAAAAATAGACCGGCGTCCACGTTCTTGTGGCTACTTATGACCAACAACAGTCGATCTTATTTCAATTTAGCGAACTTAGTATTAATGGCTCTTTTGGTCTATCAATATATGACTATTTTTTTATAGTGATATAGAGTTTAGAATATTTTTTATTAGGCCATGTTATTCTACTATTAATTAGTATAAAAGTGACAAGATTTATATATTACTGTCTATCAACGCCAAAACTAATTATGTGAGGATACGCTTATTAAACAGTAATGCTATATATAGATGAAAATGATGAAAAAACTAGTCTACACGTCACAAACACATACGTTACATGATCTGCACCACACGTTTAATTATTTTTAGTGACCACGTTTAAACAAGTGAAATAGGATATGCCGGCTAAAATCAAAATCAAAATGGTGTATGAATGTTCTTATAGATTTCAGCACCGAACATTATTGCTTGTTAAAAACCATAAGAAAGGTCTAAAATTTATGTTTTCAATTTCATAATTAATTAGTAATCAACTTTTTTTTGTGACAATAACTACTCTACTAAGAGCAATCTTATCCCTGCTCTTATAAAGCACTTGTTTTTAAAAAAAACCTGTCCCACATTTTGTGGATTTAAAAAAAAAAACATACACACATCAATATTTTAGACTTATCTTCGTCCCAAAATATTGGTGCACTGTGTATGTATGTGTAAATTTGATCTACAGATATATCATGATTAAATTGTTGAAATATAAATTTTTAAAATTTGTTCATATAGTTTAACATTTGAACTATGTGATTACGCAAACCATATCAATGTTCATATAGTTTAACATTTGAACTATGTGATTACGCAAACCATATCAATGTACTCAAATACAATAAGATCATGATCTTGTTATAATTAAACAAGTGTATTTGTGGGGCCATGTATGTCTACCTGCATAGCATTTAGATGAACCATGGTTTTTTTTTAAACTAACACATTTTAACACTTTAGATAACAATTTAATTTTATACCATTATTAATTTTTCTATTTTAATATATTTATCCTAGCTAACTATATATTTTATTACATTTTACCAACATTTTCTCTCTCCATATTTATTTATACTTCAATAACCTTTCCTCTCTTATATATAATTTAACATTTAATTGAACACATGGAATTTATACTATCACTACAAGTTAGTATAGGATATTAAGGAGTAATTGATTTAGACAAGTTTTTTTATTAAATTCCATAGTATAAGGAAAAAGTATAAAATACATACATTTTCTATACATAGAGAAACTATTAAAATATAAAAAAAAACGCTATTTAATGTTTTGAGGAATGTGATAGGGAGACGGATAAATTGTATTATGTGTAAACAGTCTGTTAAAATTACAAAAAAAAATTATCTTTAAGTTATAAAAAAATTTAGGATTTTAATGCGGATGCTCTTAAGTAACCATAAACAACAAGTTATTGGTTTAAACTTTATTTTTCTTACCAAAAAACTCAAAATTGAATGTGGGACTCAGCGGACTTATCATACATTAAATAAAAATTAGTTACGATTGGTACAACTAATCGGCCACTCATCGGTTAATGTTTTTGGTTTTGAAAACTTGATGATAAAAATGAACCAATTTTAAGGACCAACAAGCCTGAATAACATAGGTGAAGGTGGTGTTGATGCAAGTTTTTCTGAATATATAAATATATATATATACTTGAATTATAATAAAAAAAGTAAGGGTTTTAGGGTTTAATTTCTCACCTCACCAACAATCCAATTTAGCTCAAATTCTTTCAATTCTACCCAAAAAAAGTGATGAGAAATCTAGTTTCTCATTTAATAATTCGTACTCCTAATAATATTAGGTTCCTTTGCTCAACTTCAATCTTTACCCCAATTGAGAATCCTACTGAAAATCTCACTTACACTAAAAAAGAAACTAAACCCATTTCGAAAAATGATGAATTTGATCAAACCCATGTGTTAGAATCTCAAATTATTCCGAGAAACGATAAATTTGATCAAAATGGTGTGGTAGAATCTCGACTCGTTTCGAAAAATGAAATCTTTGATCAAACCCATGTGATAGAATCTCAAAATTTTCCGAAAAACGATAAATTTGATCAAAATTGTGTGATAGAATCTCGACCCGAAATATTTGATCAAACCCATGTGATAGAATCACTTTTGACCCATAAAAATGATCCCCATTTGGCGCTGAATTACTTTTATTGGGTCGAGAAGCAACGCAATTTTGGCCGAGGAACCATTGAATCCGTTTGTGTTCTCGTCCTCATTCTGTTACGTTCGTCAACGCATGCTGTAACCGCTCGTAATCTCCTCAATCGATACGTTTTCGAGGATTTAGTCCCCTCTGCTTGTATACTCATTGATCACTTTTGTGACTGCATTGAGAGGTTTAGTCTCGAGTCAGATTCGCGGCTTTTCAATTACCTGTTGAATAGTTATATTCGCGCTAATAGGTTAGTAGATGCCGTTAGTGGTTTCGAGAAGATGGGGGAATTTGGTATTGAAGTGTTGGTTCCTAATATGAACCGCTTGTTTCATGCCTTGGTTAAAAAAAACAAGGTTTCTGAGGCGCGAGGCTTGTTCGAGAAGGTAGTGTCTAAAGGGATTAATTACGACTCTGCCACTGTAGACATTATGATGAAAGCTTGTTTGAGAGATGAAAAAGCGGATGAGGCCGAGGGGTACTTTAGAAGATTTAAGAATAGTGGCCTTAAGCTTGATTTTATGACTTATACTACAGCAATCCGTGCTCTTTGCAAAAATCAAAAGCCTTACGATGCATGCGATTTGCTAAACGAGATGAGGAAAATGGGGTGGATCCCTTCGCAGGGCTCTTTTACTTGTGTTATTTGTGCATGCGTTAAGCAAGGTAATCTTCAAGATGCTTTAAGACTAAAGGAAGATATGGTCAATAGTGTGGTGCCGATTAATCTCATAGTTGCGACGAGCTTGATGAAGGGCTATTGTACGGATGGTGATCTCGGTAGTGCTTTGGCTTTGTTTGATAAGATTTTTGAGGATGGTCTTGTGCCGAATAAGGTCACTTATTCTGTTATTATTGAAGGATGTTGTAGATTAGGAGAAATAGAAAAGGCATCTGAGTTATATATCCAAATGAAACTTGCAGGTATACAACCAAGTGTATATAATGTTAATTCGTTGATACGGGGATTTTTAAAAGCACATCTGTGGGAAAAGGCGTCAACGCATCTCGCTAAGGCAGTTCAGGCCGGTATTGCTAATATTTTTACATACAATATCATGATAAATTGGCTATGCAAAGAGGGTAAAATGGACGAAGCCAGTAGATTGTGCCATGGGATGGTAAATAGTGGTGTGGTCCCCTCTGTAGTTTCCTACAACAGTCTAATACATGGTCACTGTAGAAAAGGGAATTTGGATTTAGCCTCATCTCTTTTGTCAGAGATGTTAGATAAGGGCCTAAAACCTAATGTAATCACACAGACTACTTTGATTGATGGGTATTTTAGGAACGGAGAGACCAAAAAGGCCCTTGAAATGTTCAATACGATGGACAGTTTGGGTATTTTTCCCAATTATTTTACATATAATACTGTTATTCATGGTTTGTGCAAAGCAGTCAGAACATCTGAGGCGAGAGTTATGATGAAAGAGTTTACTGAGAAAGGATTTATTTCTGTGGCGATGTCTTATAATAGCATTATAGACGGTTTTGTTAAGGAGAACGACATGACTTCTGCTATGGATGTTTTTAGAGAGATGTGCGAAGGTGGGGTTTCTCCTACTATTATTACTTACACAAGTTTGATACAAGGGTTTTGTAGAAGCAATAACATTAATCTAGCTCTGAAGATGCTCAATGAGGCTAGAGAAAAGGGCCTTGTGCTGGATCTCACAGCTTATGGGGTCCTTATTGATGGTTTTTGCAAGCAAAAAAACATGGTAAAGGCATGGGAACTATTTGACGAACTCCATGAAGTTGGCTTATCTCCAAACTCAATCGTGTACAATAGCTTGATCAGTGGGTTCAGGAATGTATGTAACATTGAAAAAGCAATTCTTTTGCATAAGAAAATGATTAGTGAGGGTATCCCCTGTGACTTAAAAACTTATACCACACTTATTGATGGTTTATTTAAGGAGGGGAAAGTTATATTAGCATCCGAGTTGTACACTGATATGATTAACAAGGGTATTGTACCAGATGAAATAACATACACTGTTTTGGTGCATGGCCTTTGTAATAGAGGTCAGCTTGAGAATGCAAGGAAATATTTTAATGAAATGGAAAAGAAGAGTTTGAGACCGAATATCGTTATTTATAACACATTGATAGATGGATATTTTAAGGATGGTAATCTAGAAGAAGCTTTTAGATTGCATGATGAGATGCTTGATAGAGGGCTTAAACCTGATGATACTACTTATGATATTCTCCTTAACGGAAATTCTAAAGGCAGAGCCTCCCAAGTTGTAGCTTCATGTGAGTAACAATGGCACGATGCCCGTAGTTCAAATATTACCAGAGAATTTTTGGTCGTTGAACAAAGAAATTTATGCGTGTGGTGCTATGTTAACATATCCTCATGCTTGCTGCTCTATTGGAGAAGGTATTTTTTTTTTTCAAAGTATTTGTAATACCCCTTAATGCAAGTTTTTGCGTATGGGACTTTTTTTTTTTGGTAAGGTTAAATGATTTTATTTACCAAGTAAACAATTATAATAGTTACACAAACATCTGGTGGGGATTGAAATTACAGCTTCTTGATCAAACTAGCCCTAGAGAGAGAGAAAAAAAGTAAAAGCCAAATTAAAAGCCACAATCTCCCCCCAAGTCATAGTATTCCCCTTTATAATCAGCTATCTAAAATGGCAGAGATCATAAATACAGCCTCTTTCGCAATAAATTCCGCAGAGGTAATCGTTTGAGTATGAAATCTTGCGTTTCGTTCCATCCAAATCTTGTAAACAATAGTAGCGAAGAGGGTTTTTGTTTTTTTTTCATATTCAGTAGCACCCTTAAAAGTACATATACCCCAACTTATCCATTGATCCCATCTCCAATCGCAGGTAAAAGAGTGGATTTTCAATTGACAAAAGGCCAATCGGAGCACTTCAAATGAATAAGAGCACCGAAAGAATAAGTGGTTCATATCCTCGACAGCATTTCCACATAATAAACAGGTATTATCAGCTGCTACCCCAATATTATAGAGGAATTTCTTCGTATGTAGTTTGTTCAAAATAGCTAGCCATAATATAAAGCTACATTTAGGAATTCTTGGCTTTTTCCATACAAGGTAGTACCAATCCACCTTCTCTCTTTTACTTTTAATTTCAGTCAATGCCGAAGCAACCGTAAAACCAGAGTGATTAGGTATCCAAACAGCTTTGTCTTCATTGCTAATAGGATAGCTGCAATTTAGTATATACTCTTTTAATTCTTGCATATAGATAGAGCCTGAGAAGGGAATAGACCATTCTCCATTTAACATAATATCACTCACTTTTGCTTTCCTGCTCAAACCAGAATTATATATAATAATAGGGTCCAGAATAGAGCAAATAGGGGCATTATTGCACCAATTATCAAGCCAAAGAGAGATATTAGTGCCACTGCCCACTTTATGCATTATAAGAGACCTACAACATTCTCTTAGCTTTAATAATTTATTCCATATCCAAGAGCACGACGATGGTGGGTTTACATCCCAGAGGCTAAAGCCTTTTAAAAGCTCTAATTCAACCCATTTTTTCCAAAGTGAAGAGTATTCTGGATTTTGAAGATTCCAAATCCATTTGATTAATAAAGCTTTGTTCCACTCCTTTAGTTTTTTAATTCCTAGTCCACCTTCTTCAAAAGGAATAGTTACATCATCCCATCTAACTTTTGAGCCTGTATGATTATCAGTATTTCCTTTCCATAGAAAATTTCTCATAATACTTTCAATAGTTTTATAGACAGCACATGGTAGAATAAAGTGTTGGCACCAATAGTTTTGCATACTAAAAAGTATAGACCTTATAAGCTGTAGTCTCCCCGCATAAGATAAGAACCTATTGGTCCAACAGTTAATTGTTGCCGTTATTTTCTCGATAAGTGGGCTACAATCACTTTCTTTCAAACGAGAAGTAATTAAATGTACTCCAAGGTACCTCATAGGGAGTTCTCCTTCTTGATAACCAAAGATATTTATAATTTCACTTTTAGCATCATCTTCAACGCCTGATAAAAAAATATTGCTCTTGGTATTATTTGGTTGCAAGCCTGAAAGAGCAGTAAATAGAGAAATGGAATCCTTGATTAATGTTGCAGAAGTGACATCAGCATTACTCAATATCAGAAGATCGTCAGCAAAAGTAAGATGATTAATCTTTTTGCTTTTTTGCATTTCCAATGATACTTAAAATTTTGAGAGGACCCAATTTTATTTAATATTTTTGAAAGTACATCCATTCCCAGAACAAACAGATAAGGTGATAGAGGATCATCTTGCCTCAAACCTTTTTCTCCTATAAAATAACCTTGAAGAGAGCCGTTAATATTCAAAGAGAAAGTAGGAGTAGAAACACATAGCTTAACCCAATGAATAAATTGTTGCGGGAAACCATGTAGGTGCAGCACATCCTATAGAAATTCCCATCTGATTGAATCGAAAGCTTTCATAATATCCACTTTTAGAGCCATCTTAGCATGAGTATCATTTTTATGATAGCCTTTTAATAGTTCTTGAGCCAAAAAAATATTTTCACTGATAAGTCTTCCCTTTACAAAGGCTGACTGATTTTCAGCTACAATTTGTTGCATAATATCTTGCATTCTATCAGCGATAAGTTTCGATATACACTTGTAGATATAATTACAACATGAGATAGGTCTATCGTCTTTTACCGTAGCAGAAGCAGTGCCTTTAGGAATAAGGGATATAGCAGTAGAGTTTATTTGTTTTAAAATCTTCCCAGAAGTAAAGAACTCATTTATAGCTGCACACACTTCTGTACCAATAGTATTCCAAGAGTCTTTATAAAATTGTCCATTAAAACCATCAGGACCTGGGGCCTTATTTGGATTAAAAGAGAAAATACAGTTCTTTATTTCATCATAAGAGAAAGGCATAATAAGTTTTCCTCCTTGTTCAGTTGTGATTTTATGAGTAAAGAATTTAGATAAAACTTCTTTACCTGGATAAAGGATAGTACTCTCAGTACCCAAGAGCTTCTTATAATAATCTATAAACTCCTTAGAAATACGCTCAGGATCATCAACAATCACACCATCATCCGTTGTTATTTTAGCAATTTTATTAAGTTGCTTCCTCTTAATAATAGATTTATGAAAAAAAGAAGTATTTTCATCACCTTGTTGTAGCCAAAGGATCCTGCTTTTTTGTTTTGCAGCACTTGCTTCCATAGTAATAAGCTCTAAATAATTCTTTTTATTTTTTTGCAGCCTTGCTAAAACTCCACCCCCCGGGCCTTGACTCTCAATCTCATTATGAAGTAAGTCCAGTTTTTCTTTTGCCTCTTTTACTTGCTGGGATATATCTCTACCCTTCTCCCTTGAGAATGTTTTAAGACCACTCTTCACCTCCTTTAATTTAGTACAAACAGTGAACATTTTGCAACCAGATACATCAATACTCGAAGCTTTATTAATAACATCAGAAAAGCCCTCGTATTTAGCCCAATAGTTGTAATATTTGAAAGAACAATTTTTCTTAGTATTAGATAATCCTAAGTCCACTACAATAGCAGAGTGATCAGAGATACCAATAGGATGAAAAAAAGCTTCCGAGTAGGGAAAAACATCTAACCATTTGTCATTTATAATAGATCTATCAAGTTTTCTCTTAATAAAGTAGGATTCACAGTTGTTAGGCCAGGAAAATAGAGTACCAGTGAACTTAAGATCATGCATTTTACTTTGCAGCATACAGTCATTCAACTCATCACAAGAGCGGTACCCCCTCAAATTACCCCCTTCTCTTTCAGAATGAAATCTCACAGCATTAAAATCACCAAAAGCAAGCCACGGTAAGTCTTCATTATTCTCTGAAATATTTATAAGTTGTTCCCATAGTTCTCTTCTTTTTTGGACAAAATTAGAGCCATATATAACAGAAACATAGCACTCCAAAGATTTTTCAATATTAATCACCTTACAATGAATTAATTGATCAGTGCATAAAATAGGCGTAACAAACCAAATAAACGGATCCCATCCCAATAAAACTCTGCCATTTGGAGCTAAGTTAAAGTTTTCTAAAGAATTCCACCTAGGCCAAATAGCTTTACAAACTCTTTCTTTATTTAAAATAGAACATTTTGTTTCCACTAAACCCATAAAAGACCACCATTATTTTTAATAAACAATCTCACGGCCTCTTGCTTTGAGGGGTGACACAACCCCCTAATATTCCAACATGAGATTTTAATCATTAAAAAAGAGTGGTTTTTGAAGCACCCCCAGTGGCAGAACCACTCATTTTCTTGTTCTTCTTACTTTCACTTCTTATTTGGATACGATCATTTTTTGGTTGTACGCTAGAAGTTACAATAGTAGGTCCACCGGAAACTTCTTTTGTTGCAGCTTCAATACCATTAATCTCCCCTTCTTCAACTAACATATCTATTAATTCAAGGAATTTGTTACTAACCACCACCTTTTCTTTTTCAGTACCCATTGTTCTTTTCGGTGATGAAGACCTCTTTCCACTAACTTCAGTCCAGGCTTCTTCAATATCTTTAGCATCATCATTTTGCTCCTCCAGATTTGATTTTTCTTCCATAACAGCAACTTGTTTTTTCGGTATCCATTTTGGCTTGATTTCCCTTTTCTCCTTAGTGCAAGTCACCCTTGTGTGCCCAAATAGTTTGCAATTTTCACACATCTTTGGAACCCAACTATAGTCCACTTTAATCTCAAAAGGAATACCATTATCCCCTACGAATTTAAGTTCTTTAGGGAATTCACTTTCAATATTAATCTCAATAAGAATCCTAGCAAAAGTAAGTCTCTTCCTTTTAGCAGTCATATCATCAACACAAATAGGTACCCCCGATAAACTTGCAATATGGCTCAGCCCTAATTCTGTCCAGTATCTCAACGGTATATTGCTTAACTTTACCCATATAGGGACATTAGTGAACTCCTCCTTACGGAAGCTCATCTCATTACTCCATTTTTTAATAAAGATAGGTCTATTAAAAAAATGCCATGGACCAAGCTCTAAAACCTTCTCAATACCTTGCGGATTGCTAAAGTTGAATAAATAAAATCCATTTCCACAAGGAATAGTGTCTTCATAACCATATTTAGCCCAAATCTTCTTTGCTATATCACTAATAATATCAAGAGGAAATTTATTCTCTAGAAAATACCCAACCATGGAGTTATTCCATAATGGGTCACCAAGCTTTCCGACTTCTTCAGGTATTTTATAAGGGGAAAGGACACCACCAGAGATAGGGATATGTTTAAGGCTCATCTTTTTCTCTGGTGATTTTTGGACTGCTTTAACCCAATTTATTTCTGCTACCTCCTCTCTTATTGTGGTGTTATTAATAGTAGCTGCGGAGTGCATATTTTCAGGGATATTTGCAGCAATTCCTAGTTTTAGGGGGGATGATATATCTTTTAAAGTAACGGTATTCTCAAGCAGAGGATATTTCTCCTTAAAATCATCCTTCGAATGAATAGAATATTCCAAAAGATTTGTCTTTTCAAAATTCGAAATTTGCTCACTTTCCTTATTTGAAATTTCTGCAGCAATGGTGACTCCATCTTCTTCATATGGGATCACAGAGCTTATCACATCAATGGAGTTTTCTTCACCAAAAGAGACCATTGCCATCTCCTTTAATTGACTAAAAGAGACCAAGTTATGATTCTTCTCTTTTGAATATTTTCATTTACTGGAAAAGAATAAGCATCACCTAAAGTGATAGATTTGGTTTCAGCAGCAACATTTGTAATTTTAATAGCACCTTTCATATGCAACCGGAAACGGCAAGAAACAGACAGAATAGTGATAAGTAAAAAAGGTATAGAATCTTTACGGAGGGTGGCTAGCGAATAAGGGAAGAATAATTTTTTATTTATTTTTAGGGAGGGGGTGGGTTATTTTAGAATATCGCCATATTCTCTCTCTCTCTATCTCTCAATCTCTCTCTTGGTTTGAGTTTAAACTTCTACTTCATGTATAATATAGAATAAAAAATTGACTAAAAGATAGAGAAGTGAAAGTTGAGTCTCGACTTAGTATGTACTTTTGTTCTTAATTGTAGGTCAAGTGCAGTTGTCTTCACTTGGCTTCTCAAGAATGGAAACTAAAGATCAGCTTCTCGGTCCATGAGAGATGATGGTTATCTATTTCTAGCGGAGCTGAAGTTAATTTCAGTATTGAGAAGTGAAAGCTGAGTCTCGACTTTCGATCAATATGTACGGTTCCAGGCTTAAGTTTTATTTCAACACTGGGTCTGTTCGGGTGAGTATTTTAAAATGATTTTGGAGGCTTAGTCATAAATATTAAATCCATAAAGCTCCGTTAGTTTAAAACCAAGAAAGCTCATTGGAACTTTACTCTTTAAGAGTATATTTCATGTTTATATTAATCTTTCAATAAGAAGAACTGGTCATTTTTTTTAGTTCTCCATAATACAATGTTGAGGTACTCTTTATCTGAAAGGACAAACTTAAGTACATGAGGCTTCTGCATTGCGTGTTTAGAGAAGAATCTTAAAAGTGGAAGATCTAAACATAGGACTTTAATTTTTAAGGACGAAACATAGTACTTAAAAATGAAAACTATTTAAGGCAGTCCTAAAAGTTACTTGTTTGTTTTTCTATATGTCAGGAAAGTCATTGAAGAAGACAAGGGTACAAATGTACCGTCAGGATTTTGATCCCCATTAAAGCTCTACAAAACAAATCAGTATTTGAGGAGCATTTACAAAGAACTTCCGGGACTATCGAAGCTCAAATTTACAGGCCCTAGAGAACTTTTCCTAACAAACCTGCTGACAGTGTCAAGTCGGCACAAAATCTTCACCAATTTATGGCTGGAATCTTGTTTTGCCAAGTATGACATTTGCCTTTATTCGGGTTGATTTATTTATTTGGATTGGCTATTTTATATTTTAGTTAGGAACATCCTTTTTTGTTTATTAGTAGGCTTTAGGGTATAATAAAATGTCAAGACGTCTCATTGGCGGGTATATTATTATACAAATTATAAGCATGTATTATTTCCCTCTTCTGCTTCTCTCTCTTTGTGAATGGATATGCCCACACGCTGTTTCGCCTCTTGATTGTACAGGACATCATGTACCTTGCTAATAAATTTGGGTGTAGTTATATGAATTTGTGAAGAGAAAAACCTATTTAAGTAAACCCATGCTTAAAGGTGCTGACGATGGTATTTGATGCACCCATCTTGTATTTCACAAAGGGTCACAGTGCATTTTCTTCACCACGTGAATTCTTTGGTAAAGACCAAGTATCTCATTCAGACCCCATAAGTCAATTTATTTTAGATTTTTCTCTCTCTCCTTTGAATATTGTCTTTCTTAGTTTGCTTCAAGCCATTGTCTTTCTCAGATACCTCTATTTATCTCCTTTTTGGCTTCTAATCTGTGCCTGGATTTAGATTTCTATACTGTGAAGTGTGAATGATTTATTGGTTTTACAAGTATAAAATCTGTGCAGAATCTTTAAATTTATTTAGTTCCTCCATATCATTGTTTTTTTCCCGAAGTGAAGTGGGCTTCTACATGTTGTTTTAGTTCAATTTCCTAATCCTTGTTCCCCCTTTGGTCAACATTTCACCTGTTTATCACACATTTTTAAGTCTTGTCTTAATTAAAGACTTATTTCAGGTTATTTTCCCTTGTTGATGAATGATGCCTTAACGAGAATTTAGTTCTTTAGTGTAGATTTTCACATTATAGAACACAGTTTTTAGATTGAACACTAGTTTTAGGTTACTTGTAAAGTTGCACTCCAGGATTCTCGTATCTGGTCACTTTAAGTCTGTTTAGAGATCTTAAGTATGAATATGGAAAACTTAGTTCTATCAGCAAACTTGCCTCTCTTAACCTTGTAATTTGTGCTGGTGTCTGATAAGTAATTTTTTTTTTCATGAAAACATTAGAGATCTCAAGAATGAAAATGAAGAACTTAGTTTCTTCAGAGTATTTGCCTCTCTTATTCTTGTGACTGTGCTTGTATCTGATAAGTATCTCTTATTCACGAAAGTGAAAAGGATACTTGCTACTGCCACGCCTAAGTATTTTAGAAAATATGGCACTCACATAAGTTATAATATTTTTGTATTTTGTATAATAAGATAAATCTAAAATGTCAATATGCATCATGTTGAAATTTTTTCATGGTTACGCACTCATGGCTAATTAAACCAATCTAGAATTTTTGTGCTCCACCACATTTGCCTTATATTCACTGTAAACTTTTATGTGAAAAAACATTCCTTGATTCTGTTTGACAAGGACTTGAGATGGATATTCTCTCTTCAAAGGACTAAATATGTTCTGAAATGAGCAGCAGCAAAATCAACCGTTTTAACTATACGAGCTATATGTAGAACCGTGGTCTTCCTTATTTCAACCACTTGGATCGCTTTGGTGATCACTTTTGTACAGTGAGTTACATTATCAATTCTTTGATAGGTGCATTATCTTCAGTTAAAATATGCATTGTTGACCAATACTGTACCTTTTTCTAGACGTGATCTCATGATTTTGTTTGCTTAGTCGCTGTGTTTCTGTCATTCTTTTATCAAATCACTTCGTTGGAGTGTTCATTTTAGTCTTCTAGCTTTTTAAACCTCACTACTTTCTGTTAACGAAAACATTTCTTGAACAAGTCATTGTGCTATGATTATTGATCAGTGTTGAGCCTAGAAGTAAATTAAGCGGTAGGCTAAGGATTGGGGTCTAGGTGTTAAGCGGGATCAAGCTGTGACAAAGTGGGATTACGTGTTAGACGACCTATTTCTGCCTAGACAGTTTTGCGCCTTTTAGAACACCGGCTATGATATGTTGTTGTTTGACTTTTATTCTACTTTTCATGTGAGGCTTTTGAATGCATCATGGTTGTCTTTCTGGGTTTTTTCTTCTGTTTTGTTGGTCGTGCACAACTTTTCATCCAGTTTTTTTTTTTCATTGTAGCTTATAATTTGTGCATCTGAAAAACCTGGACTTTTGGAAAAATTTAGTATTTACCAGAAGCTATTTCTTTCCAAAAAGAAACTTTACCAGCAGCTATGTTAAAAAATTTAAAAATTAAAACTATATTCAAAGCAGAAATTTATACTATTTTTTTTGTGAATATGACAGTATTACAAAAAACATGAAGGAAAAAAACTTTGGAAACCTTAACTTGGTCTCTTTTATGCTATTCCAACAGAGAATCAACCCCAACATATTCGCAAAAACTTCAAGTCCATATTAACCTATTATTACAATAAATATTTCTCAATAACAAAAAGTACATGCTATATAGTGATATAGAAGCTAGGCTTTTGCTCCTTGCAGATTAATCCAAAAATATAAACTTAGTAACAGTAGTATACTCGATTACATTAAGCCTGTCCCGGTTTACGACGAACACTGAGGAGCTTTACATCATCGACAACAGGCCCACAGAGGGATGAGAAATCGTCACTCCTCATGGTGTAGAACGTGCTAAAAAACATTATACGTGTCCTCGTAGAAGACGCCACAAACTTAAGCACAGCGTGTTTGTACCCTCCCTTACCCTTAGATTCGTATGGCACTTTGATAGTGGTCCTACCTGCAAAAGCCTCGATGATCATAGACCCTTCGCAAGAGTTGCTAGCATCACCAACCGCAAAAAAGAGTTCGTACGTTTTTCCTGGGACGGTACGTGCCACCTGTGCGATTGCGCTCTCTTTTCCTGCCACAAGTTCAACGGCCCTTTTGCCTTGTGGGACAGAGAAGTGGTCTGAGTCGATGAATTTGACGGCTTTGAGGGATTCAACCATCCAACCGGGGAGTGGAGAATGGTCGTCTTCGATGTTGGGTGGGATTAGGACTCCCCATGTTGTGTTTGGGAACACGTATGGTCCTTCCTCAAAACCGCCATTTTTCAAAATATTTTCTACGGGACAAAGAAAAAAATAGGAATATCAGCAAGCATTACATTATATAAAACTTATTTAGCAATTAGTAAAGGGTGTGATCTTTCTTTTGCTTTTGTCATGTATTATAACGACAAGTATCACGGACCGAGGAAAAACCCATAGCCATTGTATCTTCGTCCCCAAAATTTTACAGTGTACTAAGTTTTTAACATTAGTGACCTAGCAGAAAGAACGATTAGGCTCTGAACTTTTTGTTAAATGCATTTTGCAAATTGTAGCTTAACTTGAATTATCCAACAAATATGTTACTAACTCGTATTTTGATTTTAAAACTGTTATTAGCTCATTAAAGCTTAAACCGATGAAGCCGATGCGAACAAAACCGATTATTAGTGGTTTGATTTTGAGCATTAGTTTGTTTCAAACTGAGCGGAACCAACTCGATGGAGTTTAATTGGTTTGATTTACGTTTTCGTCAAAAACCCAAACGATTATGCTCGCCTCTAGTTAGTGCGGTTCGTAACATATGAATTATGAAATTTATGATTTTTATTACAATCAGACAGCACACTAATCAAATTTTGTCTTTTTCATTGGTCCCAAACAGAACCCATATGTAATATTAATGCATGGTCTACACGTATGACGTATACAAAAGCTACGACAGAAAAACAGTTGATGAGTAGCAACAAAATTAAATCTTGTACCATTATTTACCATATAAGGTAAGGCAAGTCGGCCAAAATTCAAATTTAAATCAGGCGGTCAGGTTATGCCATATATGTAATGAATGACAGAAGTTGGAATAATAAAAGTATATTCTTCGTTTTCATTCAATTATCCCTTACGAAACTATGTACAATTTTAACCTGTTTATAACTCATATCAAAATTGTCGAAATGAATTTTTTTAAAATCTAATAATAAAATTTAACATTTGAACTATATGATCAACTTTTAAAAAAATTTATTTCGACAATTTTGATACAATTTTTTGACCAGTCAAAATTACATATAGTTTCATAGTAGACAATTAAATGAAAACGCCGTATAGTAATTCCTAATAAAAGAAAAAAACAATTATGGGATGGGATATAGTTATACTGACTGAACGGACTCTTGGTAGGGCATTTGATTAGTAACTCTCAACCAAGTCTTTCAAAAGTGGCTCCCGTGGAAGCTGAAGCTAGGGTAGACAGTGACGGAACCAGCATTATTTAATGAGGAGCTGATTTTTTATTAAAAAAAATTATATCTTATATGAAGTTATTTTACAGAATGGAGGCTGAAACCCTAAAATTTAATTTTTTTACTAAAATACATCAAAAAATGTATTTTTTCATCTATTTTTTTTCAAAATTGAAGGCTGCAACCCTCGACTGTCCCTAACTAATTATTTTCCTGAATGCACATCATCGAGGGCACCCCACATAATTTTAAAAAATTAAGATTTTTTTTAATTTTTGATCATGTAATTTTATTAAAATACCTAAGATACGATGATTTTGTACCACTAGTATATTTATTTCAGTTAATTTAATAAATGATTTAATTTTGACACCCCCAGTTATCCATTTCTAACGTGCCCTGGTGGACCAGTAATTAGTGGTCTATATATTGTACTCAGATGTGTTACAGTACTACAGTCTCTCTATTGTTTTACCATAAATGCATATGAGACGTAGCTTTTAGATAGATTTGCTCCATTTTTTAATGTACGTTACAGTGAGGCTAAATACTAATACTATAAAGTTGAAATTTTCAAACTATCCCTAAAATGGAGTATCAAACTAACTAGTTACCGAGCAAAAAGTGGTTGGTCCAAGTGCTTGGTATCCGAGTATATCACGGTTACCATCATGGTTCGAACCATGACGTATGCAAAGCAGATTTACCTCCAAAGAAAGGTTAATAATTATAATAAAAAAAAACTAACTGGTTATCCAAATATCAATTAAATACAAGTACATTCTCTCATTAATAAATTATATGCGTGATGATTGAGCTGTGTTTTAAATGGCGAAATATTATCTAAAACGTTTTTGCAAGAGTTATACTAAAAACGTAAAAAAATCATAAGATTTTAGCGGGCTAAAAAGCGGAAAAGCGAATTTTTTAAGTTTTTATCGAGCTCTTAATCGAGTTTTTAAACTAGGAAGCATGCTGTGTAAAACCTGAATAGTTCGTTATTTCCCAATTTTTTAGTATTCTTAATTTTATCGGTTCCAGACCTTAAAAATTAACACTAAGCATGTTATTCATACTAGTTTTCAAAATTTAAATAACAAGGACTCTTTTGGTTGCAGCTTTAATTAAGCTAAATGTCTTTGTCCTTTTGCTTATAAGTTGAATTTTCCTAAGAAGCGAGTTTTTCTCGGTTGAAAAAGCTTAATAGCTCTATAGTAAATGAACACACAACTTTCTTCCAACACCCAAAACTTCAGCTTCTATGCTTAATAGCCGAAACAAAACATGTACAAAGTAACTTGGAACGCGGTTACTTACTATTGGTTGCTCTCGGAGGGTATAACGCTTTAATAGCAATAGAATCTATAAGAGGCCCACATGCCGGATCCTCCTCCTCCCCAGGGTTATGAATAACAATTTCCGCCACGTCAACCTCCGCCTGAAACGCCCATGCATAGGAATCCCACCCGTTACTACTATACAACGTCTGCATCGGTAGAACCCCAAAGTCAGGCGCCACAGATACATTGAGCCGTTCATCTTGGGCGCATGTACGGGCCGCGCTAAATGTGAGAGAATAGTACATACCCTTTGTCACATTCATTCTTTGTTTGATCGAGGCCTCATTGCCTAGTCTCACGGCAAAGGCCCCCTCGGGGACTACTAGTAGCATGTCCCCTTGTTTTTGGCCTGATTTTATGTACTCGACGAAACCGGAGATTTCCCAATTGGGTATCGCGTTTTTAGATAGGACTTTGGTGCCTTTCAGGTCGGTTGGTTTCGGTCCAATCTCGAAATTTCCATTTGGAAGTAATCCTGTACGAAAAGGATATATAATTGGTTGAGTTTATATTAAAATAAAATAGGACCAATGGCCAAAACATACAAACATACAATTACATATATATTGAAATTGAACTCAAATTAAATGTACCATCATTTGTTATATGCTCGCATATACAATAATGGGTAAAGTTAGTCCGCGTAATGATATAAATATCGTAATATATTTTATTTTGAAGATAATATTCAGATTTGATATCATTTATTGTAGTTATGCATGTTAAAACAAATTATTAATTAATTTATGCTACATACGTAATTAGGAAAATATAGTGAGACTAAATTGTTAATTAATTAGATTAAGTACATTAATAATTATTAAAATAGAGTGAGTGCATTTTTAAAAAAATTTGACAAAATTTAACAGCATTAATTAGCTTTTCTTGAGTTTACTCATATTAATAGTACAAATTAAAAGAAAAATATGTTGCAAATATTCAGTAATCTTTTTTTCCACTTCTTTTATGTCTTTTATTTTCATGAAAAAACACCATTACTTGGCTACAATATTCAGTACTTGGATTAAGTTGGAAGTGAAATTACAGCAAAAATTGCCCTCTATCTGAACTACCCTGAAGAAGTACATTGAGGTAACTTCACAAATTCATTGCTAATAAAGCTTATATTCAATTGTCAGTTAAGGAGGCAAAACTACAAAGTAACAAATTTTTGTGTTATATTTTCATTATTGCACTAAGAAATTAGATCATTCTGTAATTGAAATCATAACAAACTAAAGTTCATTTAGTGACTATCAAGAGGCGGCATTTAATCTGTAACAAATTTAAAAAGCCATCACGAAGCGTCACAAATTGACCATCCCGTCATAAAAGTCGTCACAACAACTTATCATTATTTCCGTCTTTAGACATAAATAAAACTTTACCGACCCACTATGAAAAAATTCAAAAAGGTACATTGTTTACTTCTGAGTCAATATATATGATATTAGATGGTTAATTTCAATCAACAGATTTTAGTCGGTATAAATATTGGCAGCGTCTTTATACAGTCATCTTTATCTAAATACAGTCCGAAGTTCGTTATTTAAAATACAAAGTCGTTATTCCTAAACCAAACTCGTACTTCATAAGTACAAAACTTGATTTTTGTTTTAGATTTTTTTGACTTTTTGGAATTCTGCTATTTATTTCTCAAACTAGGAAAATCCAGCTTAGTTGTTTCAAGTAACTAAATAACCCATACATATATTATATATACCTATCTTATGATTTTTATTTTGAAAAAAAAGTTAGCTAGTACTTGACCCAACTTTTTTTGTTCTCAAACTAAAAAAAAGTTAAAAACACAACTTATTTGCTTAAAAGCAGCAAATAAAAAAACCCATACGAATATACACAGAGAAACAAAGAGAGAGAAGGGTGTAGAGATAAGGCAACAAGGCATAATGTTTTTGGTGTACTGTTGTTTTTGTCAGTGTAGTTTTATATCAAATAGTAGAGGATTTTTGCAACTTACGAGGCAATAAAAAAAAAAATCAAAGTAAAGGCTTGTAGTTGCAAAGCAGGCGTTTGTTTTCCCAGACTTTGTTTTTGGAACTACGAAGCGGATTAATATTTTGATGATTGTATAAATACGCCATCATAAATTTTTGGATGTATTAAAAAAAATCGTTTGCTCAACAAGCATACTGAAATAGGTAAGTGTACGGAATATTTTATTTTCCTAAGATATTGAGTTTTTCTACTCATTTTTGGACTCCATGTTTTCCAATCTAGTTAGTCCTACTTAACAAACTGTAGCTAAAGTATAATAAATATGTCATTATAGTAAAGTTATGAAGAGAAATATTAGGGCAGTAATATGACATTTTAGACCTGAATACTCCAAATATATTAAAAATAAATGAGACAGAATGTAGTAATGTACCGTCAATGAAGGATAATGTTGGGTAGAATGTGGAGCAAAGTAGCACCAATACAATGCTCAGTTTTGGAGCCTTCATATTTAAATTTTAGAGTAAGCTAGAGAGAAAAATGTACAAGTTTGTAACCCTGTATGCATTGGCTTTTATTCATGGCTTTAACAAAAAATACCCCTGGTTTTTTAGTATAATTTCCATTTTGTAATTTTTTTAATGTTGATTGTGCACATGGTGGTGGGGTGAACTTGGTTGTTACTATGCATAGCAAGTAGTGACCGAGCTTGCCAAATATGAGTTCATTATTCATGAAATATGAGGTGTATATTTAGAGGACTAATATTGACGTAATGTATATATCTAACACGACAAATGCTGAACATTGTCACATGGTTTTCATCAATAGGCAGTTGTAAGATGGCGAGGGGATGTCGGCACCCCCTCGTCCGGACCGATATCAACCCCACAGCGGGCGATCCGGGCCTCTCAAGCATGGGTGACGCATCGCCCCGGATCTTAGGGAGCCGGACCGTTCCTAGGCCGACCCAGAGAAACTTGCTGAGCACTCTTCCCCAATTAATGCTGCTGCTCCCTTGGGGGACCCTTTATGTGTTTCATCGACGTGGCCCAATCACAGGCCAGCCCTGTGGGCCCCGGATGATGAACAGTGCCATTGTCAGAGTCATAAATGACCTGGAGCCGTTGGATCTTTATCAGACAGTGCAATGATCCAAGGGCTAATACGCCTTTGATCAGACTATATATACCCCCACTAATACCAATTAGAAAGGGACACACAAATACAGAGAGGAGAGATAAAGCTAAAACAACCCGGACCACCAGAATATCAACTGTGACATCTGACGCCACAACTCGTAACTGGACCAATCCCTCATCCTTAAATATATTCTTACATTCAGTCTATACCGACACTGACTTGATCGTCGGAGAGGGAAAACCTGGTACCAACCCCGGGCCCCTGTTCGTTTCTTGTGCAGGCTTAGAGAGCACCTCGACGACGAAGCAGATACCACCTACGTCAAAGACCTTGGAAGATCGAAGTCGACGCAAATAAAATATAAGCCGAGCTTGGGAAGAAAATCAGGCTCGCCAATTGGCGCCGTCTGTGGGAAATTTCAAAGCGCTAGCTCCGACAATCCGTTTCCAAGGAACGATGACGGATAATGAACAGTACGAGAGCCCTCCTCCACGGCATGCCCCAGTATTTGGAATGCAGAGGACCCTCTCTTTTGGCACGCCGGGAACTGCGCCTGAGGGGCAGCCTACTCCACTCAATGCGGTCCAGGGTACGCCCCGGTCGCGCGACGAGCTGACTCGCATGATGCTAGAGATCCATGAGAAGGAGCTTGTTGCCTTGGCGGCTCAAAAGGCGTTGATAGCCTCTATGATGGCATCCGAGCCCGGACCCGTCTCTCATGGCGTAGAGCAGCCAGAGCCCGTTCGCATCCCCACCAAGAGCGTGATGTCGCGGCTGGGACCCTCAAGACGACCCCCCCTAGAGGTTCCAGAGGAGCCGGCTAGGGGAGAGGAGTCGAGGCGGTCCCACGAGGGGAGTTCGCACCGTATAAACGACCGAAGCGTACACTCGCGAATCAGTCGACCCGGTGATAGTCACGATTCGCGGCCCGCTTCGAGTCATGCTCGGACTGAAAGGCCCCCCCGGAGAAGGAGGCGGGGTCGTCGCGCTGGCCGAGATGAAGTCGCGGACGAGGCAGCGCTAAAAATCGTGGCCTCCACCCGCAGTACCCCGTTCTCAGATGAGATAGAGTACAGTGCGCCCCCCGGAAATTTTACTGCCCCCGTTCTCCAAGTGTTCAACGCGGATTCTGACCCGGAAGCCCACCTCCGGCACTATCGGTACCAGATGAACCATTGGTCCCACCTCGATCGCCTTATGTGTAAATGCTTCCCCGCCAGCCTGGGGAGGCTCGCAAGTAAATGGTTCCAATCTCTGCCTGCCAACTCCATCCACTGTTGGGATGATCTGGCCTATGACTTTGCACACCGGTTTATCAACTTGAAGGAAAGGGCTGCCCAACCGGAGCAGCTGTACCAAGTGAAGGCCCAACCCAAAGAGACCCTCGAGAGTTACGATAATCGGTTCTGGCAGAAGCACGCTGAATGTGCCGACTGCCCCGATTCTACAGCTATAGCTGCTTTCAGGCAGAACATGATCGTGGGAAGCAGGATCCGTAACGAAATGATAGCAACCCCTCCTGGCTCAGTTTTCCAGCTCCGGTCACTAATCAAACAGCATGTCGATATCGAGAAAGACATGAGATCTGCTGGAGCGACGCGTTCAGTCGCCAGCATCGAGCAGCCTCGGGGAGGAGCCGTCTCAAGGAGCACCCGGCGAGATCGCCCCATAGCGGAAAGGTTGGGGAGACCTCGAACGGTGGAGAGCCAGCAACCGGCCCCTAAGCGTAGAAGGGAGGACACCCGTCGGGCTGGCCCTTCGAACCCAGGAAATGCCTACTCCACCACATTCCGCCTACCACTGACCGACCTGCTCTTTGAGATCGAGAACGAGCCATTCTTTTCCTGGCCTCCCCCGCTCAGGAACGAGCCAGCCCGGGGGCCCAATGACAAATTTTGTGACTATCACAGAGGCCGCGGCCACTATACCAATGAGTGTCATGGTCTAAAGGCAAGGCTAGAAGGATGGGTCCGGGACGGCTTGATGGCGAAATACGTCAAGACGCGAAGGGACCCCGATCGAGACCGAGAAGGGGACGACGAAAGGCAACCAGACCTCCCCCCACCGGTGATGACTTGCCAGGTTATCCATTCTGGACCAAAGAAGCCGAAGCCAAATGGGGCGGAGAGAACCGAGGCCCGTGAGGCCACGATGAAAAAGCACGTCTGCCTCGCCGAAAGCTCGAAGCCCCGGAAGAGGTGCAAACTAGGAACCAAGCCAGATCTAAGCTTCACGGACTTCGACCTAGTGGGGGTAGACCTACCCCACTACGACGCCCTTGTCATCACGGCCCAAGTGGGCCATTGTTCAGTAGGACGCATCCTCGTCGATCAGGGGGCGTCGGTGAACATTCTCTTTGGAGACCTCTTTGAAAAGATGGGGCTGACGGAGGGGCAGCTAGATACCAACGCCCCCCCTCTGTACGGATTCAACTCTGAGGCTGTTCAGCCCAGAGGGAACATAACCTTGCCTGTTAAGACAGGAACCAAGGTTATGAGCGTGGAGTTCACGGTGGTGGACGTCCCCTCCGTTTACAACATCATTCTGGGTCGCGCGTGGCTTCATGAGATAGAAGGCGTCTCCTCCACTCTACATCAAAAGGTTAAGTACCCCACTGCGAATGGAGTCGAGACCATATCGGGAAACCAGAAGGTTTCACGAAGCTGTGCCATGGCCGTATACTCCGGCAATAAACCGGTTCCGGCCCAAAGCGCTATGAACATAGAAGCTGAGGATCCTAAGCTACTGCGGGAACTGAACAAGAAGATGGGTCCGGAAGCCGAAGAAAAGGTAGAAGGAGAACTGCTGAAGGTCCAGATCCCGGGGTACGATGAAGACCACTTTTTTATGGTGGGCGCGGGGCTGAGCGAGCCCGAGGTTTCAGGCCTCGTTATGCTGCTGCTCGAATACCTCGATAACTTCGCGTGGTCCCCATGCGAAATGCCGGGTATCAGTCCCGACCTCGCCTGCCATAAGTTAAACGTCAACCCGGATGCGAAGCCTGTGATGCAGAAGGGACGCCGCGTCAGTCCGGAGCATGCCGATGCCATAAACGAGGAAGTGCAAAAGCTTCTGCTAGCTGGAGCCATTAGGGAAATCTTTTATCCTAGATGGCTCGCTAACCCCGTGGTGGTCCCTAAGAAGAACGGAAAGCTGCGTGTCTGCATCGATTACACGAGCCTTAACCGGGCCTGTCCTAAGGATCCCTTCCCTTTGCCTAAAATCGATCAGATAGTGGACTCCACCGCCGGAGCCGCCAGAATGAGCTTCCTGGACGCCTGCTCCGGCTATCACCAAATACCCATGTCGGAGGCTGACCAAGAAAAAACCGCCTTTATAACCCCAAGGGGGAATTACTGCTACAAGGTGATGCCTTTTGGGCTTAAGAACGCCGGGGCGACCTATCAAAGAATGGTCACCAAGATATTCGCTAAGAGCATAGGCCGGAGCATGGAGGTCTATATCGACGATATGGTGGTGAAAAGCGCCCAGGAGGACGACCACCTGGCCGACCTGAGAGAGGTGTTCGAAACGATACGAAGGCATGATCTGAAGCTGAACGCCTCTAAATGCGCCTTCGGAGTTGGTGCCGGAAAGTTCTTAGGGTTCATGGTGACCCATCGCGGTATAGAGGCGAACCCGGCCCAAATCTCTGCCTTGAAGAACTTGAGAACCCCTGAAAAGAGGAAGGATGTGCAAAAGCTAGCCGGAATGGCCGCTGCCCTCAACCGGTTTATAGCCCGGTTCGGAGATCGATGCAAGCCATTCTTTACGGCTCTGAAGGCTCAGAGGAAGTTCGAATGGAACGACGAATGCCGGAACGCGTTCGAGGAGCTGGCGAACTACCTCGGAAGCGCACCCCTTCTGGCCAAGCCGGACACTGGCGACGTCCTTGCCCTATACCTAGCCGTGTCTGAGATAGCAGTTAGCGCCGTTCTCATCAAAGAGGTCGGCAGGGAGCAAAGGCCAATCTATTACGTGAGCAAAACCCTCCTCGATGCCGAGGCTAGGTATATGCCTCTAGAAAAGCTCGTCCTGGCACTCGTTATGGCATCGCGAAAACTGGCCCATTACTTCTCGGCACACAGTATCGTGGTGTATACGGATCAGCCCGTTCGGGAAATACTCCAGAAGGGAGACCTGTCTCGGCGTATGACGAAGTGGGCTTGCCACCTGAACGCGTACGACATCCGGTACGAGCCGCGAACGTCCGTCAAGGGACAGGCCCTGGCCGACTTTGTGGCAGAATTCACCGGAACGACGACGTCCCTCGGCATCGAGGAACGTGCCCAAGGAACATGGACCTTGCACGCCGACGGAGCTGCCAATAAAAAGGGATCAGGCCTCGGGGTGGTGCTCCAGTCCCCACAGGGTGATGTAATCGAGAAGTCAATCCAGCTTGGCTTCCGAGCCACCAATAACGAGGCGGAGTACGAAGCCGTGATAGCTGGCCTGAAAATGGCCCGAAGCCTCGGCATCAAGAAGATACTGGTGCACACTGATTCCCAATTGGTCAGTGGCCAGATCAGTGGTGAATTCCAAACAAAGGACGAAAGGATGGCAAAGTACGTGGCCATCGCCTCCGAAATACTCCGGAGCTTCGAGTATCAGGAGATCGTCAACGTCAACAGAAACGAGAACACCCACGCCGATGCCCTAGCGACCTTGGCCTCGGCTATGAGTGATAAAAAGGAACGAGTCATCACCATAGAGTACGTCCCTTCTCCTAGCATCGACGCTAGGGCAAGCGTTAACATGGTGACCGACCTTCCGTCGGAGCTATGCTGGATGGACCCCATAATCGAATACCATCGCTCCGGCGACCTTCCTGAAGATAAGAAGGAGGCTGAAAAAATAAAAAGAAAGGCCTTAGGGTTCTGGCTAGCCCCCAACGATAAACTTTACAAGAGATCGTTCTCCGGGCCTTATCTCCTCTGTATCCACCCTGATATGGTGGTAAAAGTCATGGAGGAGATACACGAAGGCACGTGTGGGAGCCACACCGGGGGCAGGTCGCTTGCCAATCGTGCCTTGACTCACGGATATTGGTGGCCCCTCATGCAAAAAGATTCTAAAACTTTCGTGCTCAAATGTGAGAAGTGCCAGAGATACGCCCCCATACCTAGAGCCCCGGCCCAAAAGATGAGCAGCGTGACTTCGCCTTGGCCCTTTGCCCAATGGGGCATGGACATCGTCGGACCATTCCCTCGGGCCCCGGGAGGCAAAAAGTTCCTCCTCATGGTCATCGACTACTTCTCAAAGTGGGTCGAAGCTGTGGCATTAGCAAAGATAACGGAGGCCGAGGTGATCAGGTTCCTCTGGAGGGATGTAATCACGAGATTTGGAATCCCTTACTCGATAGTGGCAGACAATGGGGGCCAGTTCACCGGAGCCAAGTTAAAAGCGATGTATGCGAAATACCACATTCGAAGCTATTACTCCACCCCTTCGTACCCCCAAAGCAACGGCCAGGCTGAAGTGTCGAATAAGACCGTTCTCGACGGAATCAAAAAGAGGTTAGACGAATCCAAAGGACGATGGGCCGACGAACTGCAACACGTTCTTTGGGCCTACCGCACGACAATGAGACGGGGCACCCAACAAACGCCCTATAGCCTAACGTACGGGATGGAAGCTGTCATCCCGTTAGAAATCGGGCTCCCCTCGCTCAGAACCGACATGGTGGAGAACGGCCTGAACGAAAAAATGATGGGCCTCGAACTCGAATATGCTGAAGAACGAAGGGAAGTGGCGGCCATCCGTAACGCCGAATACAAGAACGAGCTGGGACGTTCCTATAACAAAAGAGTGAACGCCAGACGTTTCCAAGACGAAGACCTAGTGCTGCGGAAAGTGAACAACAACACTAGGGTACAGTCCGACGGAAAGCTAGGCCCCAACTGGGAAGGCCCCTATCGAATCCTCGGTGCAGCAGGCAACGGGGCCTACCTGTTGGGTCGCCTCCCCAACGACGTCCCGATAGATCGACCTTGGAACGTCAATAACCTAAGGAAGTACTATCAATAGGGCTCGACTTTTGCGTTTTGATGTAAATAATAATATGATGTAAATTTCTGCCTGTGGGCTTTATAAATGAAAACTGTTGTTATAAATTTCCTCAGTGTTTCAGAACACGAGCCTATACGGCACCCCGGTTCATATTTACTTGAATTTTTCAGTTCATTTAAATTTCCTAAGTGTTTCAGAACACGAGCCTATACGGCACCCCGGTTCATATTTACTTGAATTTTTCAGTTCATTTAAATTTCCTAAGTGTTTCAGAACACGAGCCTATACGGCACCCCGGTTCATATTTACTTGAATTTTTCAGTTCATTTAAATTTCCTAAGTGTTTCAGAACACGAGCCTATACGGCACCCCGGTTCATATTTACTTGAATTTTTCAGTTCATTTAAATTTCCTAAGTGTTTCAGAACACGAGCCTATACGGCACCCCGGTTCATATTTACTTGAATTTTTCAGTTCATTTAAATTTCCTAAGTGTTTCAGAACACGAGCCTATACGGCACCCCGGTTCATATTTACTTGAATTTTTCAGTTCATTTAAATTTCCTACGTGTTTCAGAACACGAGCCTATACGGCACCCCGGTTCTGTTTACTTGAATTTCTCAGTCCGTTTACATTTTACAAGTGTTTTTACACGTGCCAACTCGATTTGTGATGTGTATAAAATGAGAGCCCCAACGCCGAAGCATAAGGGCCCCCTCATTTGGGAGCATGTATACAATGAATGATGTGTGTTGGCCCGCGTGCTAACCTTAGAGGGGGGGGGGGTGAATAAGGTTTTGGCGATTTTCGCCTAATTAAAACCTAAGTGCAACTAACACCCCAACTTCCGCAATTCTAAGCTTAAGCGTTAATAAACGTTAATTAATTCAAACGCAAGCAATAAATAAGTAAGAATATAAGTTGTGGAAAGTAAAAGCAAGGGAAGAAGATGACACCGTGATTTATAGAGGTTCGGCAAAACGCGCCTACGTCCTCTCCTCGGTACTACCGAGTATTTCACTAAAAAATCTTTTCCCGGATATTACAATCCTAATGAGCTAATCAACCGATTAAGCTCCCCCACACTTTATGAGTGTCCCGAATGAAAAGACCTAGAGCTTTTAAGCAACTCGCTTACAAAGCCTCTACCCGATCACTCGCTCACAAAAATGAGTTTATAAAACACTCGATACAATTTTGTTACAAAAATGTAACTACACTCACTATTCTATTTGCTTCTAAATAAGCTAATTGGTGAGTCTTGGTTGTTGATCGAGCTTGAGTCGCTTTCTTCTTTGATTTCCTCTTTTTCGAATATTTTCACCAAAATGGTGATAAATTGGGTTTTTATTGAAAGAGGTATTTGGATGATTGATTGGTAAGCTTGGTGAGTTTGGAGAGAGATATTAGGAGGTTTTTAAATAACAGCAAAGTCTGTTTTTCTGGGTTATGACCGTTGAAAGGTTTTAACAGCTATTTTCCAGAAATTGCTGAAAAGCTGTTTTCGAAAACTGCAGAAAACGATCGGTCGTTTTCTACAGACGATCGGTCGTTTTCAGACAGACGATCGGTCGTTTTCTGAAAACGATCGGTCGTTTTTATACTGGACTCTCTGGAAGAAATTGGATCAAAAACGATCGGTCGTTTTTGTCCAGTCGATCGGTCGACTGTAATCCTGGTCCCGTAAATCTTCGAATGCTCATAACTCCTTCGTTTTAGCTCCGATTTTGGTTCCGCTTGAACCTATGGCTTCGTTATCGAATGCTCTATCATTTAAAGACCTGAAATATACGTTTTCTATTTTTGGACAAGACAAGAGTTATATCATCGAAATCGTAAAATCATTAAACGCATAATCAAAGTAATAATCAAAATCATTATTGAACTCTATGTTCAACAATCTCCCCCATTTTGATTATGACAAACTAATGATGATTTTACAAGATACAAGAAAAATAACTCCTCCATTTTAACAAAACGCATTTACACCAAAATATATCATTTTTCTCCCCCTTTGGCATTATCAAAATGCAATCAAAAAATAAAAGATGGGGTTATGTGAAGGGTTTTTAAAGAAAAACCAAACATGAAAAATGTAATTATGATGCATATACCCGACCCAACTAATCACATATATGTAGATATTATAGATTAGAGTATACCGAATATGTGATGTGGAGTCGAGTCCGCTCGCTAATGGCATTTGCATTGAGCGTTGCCGATTCCTAATAGGTGGTACACTTGTTGGTATGCCTTCCACCTTTGTCGATTAATGGCACTTCATCCTTGATGGTGGAGTCGATCTTCTTGACTTCCACGGCTTTTGTCGGGGTTGCCAACCATTTGTTGATTTTCTCCTTTTGGATGGAGATACCTTTTGTCGGTTTTGCCAACCACTTGTCGATTTTCTCCTTTTGGATGGAGATACCTACAACACAAGATTTGTCTTTTTGTACCCAATTTCTTTTGGGTCCGACATTGTTAGTGGCTCGGGTCTTTACTACCCATTTCAAATCGCTTCTACTAACATGAAAGCGATTTGGGCATTTAGAAGAATTATGCTCACTTCTACTACAATGAATGCAATGCATAGATTTTTTCGAATAACGAGAACTATGCGACTTTTTGTAGGAAGTTTTAGAAGTATGATGAGCGGTTTTGGTTTGAAAACCTAAACCTCTTCTATTATTACAAGAGTTCGGCAAAACTCTTGAAGTGCTCCCTTGTTTAAAAACAACCTTTTGTATAGGCGAAATAGGAGTTGTAGACAAGCTAGAAGATTTAACAAAGCGGGTTGTGCTTGAGTCAATAGAGTTGGAATCGAAACCCAAACCGCTTTTGTCATTAACATCTTTTTGACAACTCAAAATTTCGTCCAACACGGTTTTCCCTTTGGAAAACCTTGAGATTGTTAACTCGAGTTTTTCCACCGTAATGACAAGCTCATCGTTTTTCTTTTTCAAAGAGTCATTCTCGGTTTTTAAAAACTCGTTTTTATCTTTTAAGTCTTCCTTTTCGTCATCTATATCATGAAGAGAAAATGACGATGTCGGAATAGACTCATTTTCAATTTTATCTCTTTTTAAGGATCTTATTTCTTCATTGAGAGAAGAATTTATCCTTTTAAGAGAGTCGACCTTTTCGACAAGCTTAGGAAATTTTTTAGAATAAACATCGCACATATGAAGTAATTCATCATAAGAAAGATCATTTACCTCATCGGCTTCGCTTTCACTTTCGCTTGAAGAAGAGAGGTTTTGTTCATGGCTTTCTTCCATGGCCATATAGCAACCAAGATGCGCGACTTCATCTTGGTCGGAGCTATCGCTAGAGCTTGAAGCGGATATCTTCTTCTTTGCCTTGCTCTTGCGATTCTTTAGGCAATCTCTCGCCAAGTGTCCTTCCTTGCCACAAGTATAGCAAACAAAATCGTTAGAATAAATTAAATTATTTGACGATTTACCTTTATGTTTGCATTGGCCTTTAAGCTTTAGTATTTCCTTGACGATTCGAATGATTTCCATTGAATTTTCGTCGTCCTCGGATAGCTCATTGCTTTCGTCACAAGTCGTTCCTTTGAAAGCTATCTCCCTCCTTTTTGAGATTGGCTTGTGACTATTGAGGGTGATCTCGTGAGTAATAAGTGAACCCGTCAATGCATCAAGAGTGTAAGTATTCATGTCGTGCGCCTCTTGAATTGCGGTGACTTTTGGTTCCCATTCCTTCGGTAAGCTCCGAATCACCTTAGAAACCATTTCCTTACATGACAAACACTTACCAAGAGATGTTAATCCATTAGTAATAGTTGTAAATCTAGCAAGCATATCGGAAATAGTTTCTCCCTCGCTCATTTTAAAAAGCTCGTAGTCATGAACTAATAGTTGGAGTTTGCAATCCTTAACTTGGTTAGTCCCTTCATGCATAACTACTAACTTATCCCACATGCCCTTAGCGGTTTTACAAGCGGAAATTTTGTTGTACTCGTTAGGGGAAACGGCACAAACAATAGCATACATCGCTTTAGCGTTCGTAGAGTAGGCTTCTAGTTGAGCGTTATCAAGGTCCTCTACGGGGATTGGATTCTCACTATTTTCGGATTTAGGAGCGGAATATCCTACTTTAATAATCTTCCAAAGATTGACATTGTAGCTTTGTAGGAAAATGCTCATCCTATCTTTCCAATAACTATAGTTTATCCCATCGAAATAAGGTGGAGTATTGGGGGATAAAGCTATGCCGGAAGTGAAATTAAGGAAGTTAGCCATCGGGATCTTAACTCTAGAATCGTTAGATTCCTATATGCAAGAGCCTCGGCTCTGATACCAATTGTTGGCCCGCGTGCTAACCTTAGAGGGGGGGGGGGTGAATAAGGTTTTGGCGATTTTCGCCTAATTAAAACCTAAGTGCAACTAACACCCCAACTTCCGCAATTCTAAGCTTAAGCGTTAATAAACGTTAATTAATTCAAACGCAAGCAATAAATAAGTAAGAATATAAGTTGCGGAAAGTAAAAGCAAGGGAAGAAGATGACACCGTGATTTATAGAGGTTCGGCAAAACGCGCCTACGTCCTCTCCTCGGTACTACCGAGTATTTCACTAAAAAATCTTTTCCCGGATATTACAATCCTAATGAGCTAATCAACCGATTAAGCTCCCCCACACTTTATGAGTGTCCCGAATGAAAAGACCTAGAGCTTTTAAGCAACTCGCTTACAAAGCCTCTACCCGATCACTCGCTCACAAAAATGAGTTTATAAAACACTCGATACAATTTTGTTACAAAAATGTAACTACACTCACTATTCTATTTGCTTCTAAATAAGCTAATTGGTGAGTCTTGGTTGTTGATCGAGCTTGAGTCGCTTTCTTCTTTGATTTCCTCTTTTTCGAATATTTTCACCAAAATGGTGATAAATTGGGTTTTTATTGAAAGAGGTATTTGGATGATTGATTGGTAAGCTTGGTGAGTTTGGAGAGAGATATTAGGAGGTTTTTAAATAACAGCAAAGTCTGTTTTTCTGGGTTATGACCGTTGAAAGGTTTTAACAGCTATTTTCCAGAAATTGCTGAAAAGCTGTTTTCGAAAACTGCAGAAAACGATCGGTCGTTTTCTACAGACGATCGGTCGTTTTCAGACAGACGATCGGTCGTTTTCTGAAAACGATCGGTCGTTTTTATACTGGACTCTCTGGAAGAAATTGGATCAAAAACGATCGGTCGTTTTTGTCCAGTCGATCGGTCGACTGTAATCCTGGTCCCGTAAATCTTCGAATGCTCATAACTCCTTCGTTTTAGCTCCGATTTTGGTTCCGCTTGAACCTATGGCTTCGTTATCGAATGCTCTATCATTTAAAGACCTGAAATATACGTTTTCTATTTTTGGACAAGACAAGAGTTATATCATCGAAATCGTAAAATCATTAAACGCATAATCAAAGTAATAATCAAAATCATTATTGAACTCTATGTTCAACAATGTGTAAATCACAACGGAAGTACAGAAGTAAAACACAGAAGAATAAATGACAAATCCAAAATTGTTTTTTCATTTCATTCAATGGAAAGCTATTACATGCTAAGTACAAAAAAGGAAACTACACTGAAAACAAAAGCCTAAATCTACCCTAGTTCTGGCTAGCTCCGTCCTCTTCATCCGAGAGAGCTCGAGGAGTCAAAGGCACCACATCCGGAATGGGAGCTGAGGGGACGGGAACTATTATATTTTCTATGTTCCATACCGGGTGATCCGGTCCCGCCCTCATATAGACAGCCGCCTCAGACCACCCCTCGACGTAGAAGGAGTTGAACTCCTTCTGTGTCTTTTGGGCCCAGTAGGCATTCAGCTCGGCTTGGCCAGTTTGGACCGCCGCCTTTATCCTGTCGTTGATGCCAGCTTCAGCCTCTTTCAGGGCTGCCTCCGCAGCCTGGGCACGCTCCTCGGCCTCCACCCTAGCCTTCACGGCTTCGACTCTTCGAGCCTCAACTGTGGCGTTGAGGGCCTCAGCTTTCTCCGCCCTGAGTTGGGCCTCCTCAGACCTTCTCTGGGCCTCCTCCACGAGCTTGGCATTAGCCTCTGCCTTCGTGGCCCATGACCTCACCAGCTGGCCTTGGTGATAAACATATTGGTTCATCATTAAGTAGGCCTACAAAGGAAAAGGCAAAACACTTAGCAAAAATATGTGGGAAGAATGTGAAAGCATACAAAACACTCTACACGTACCTGGGGTATCATAGCCATGGCCGATGCCATGGAGGAGGCGAGGTCACGACCTCGGTGATCAGCTTCGACGCTCTGCTGCTGGAGCGCAGCCAAAGCCAGTAACCCGGCAGATGGGTGAGCCTCCATTATGCTCTTTACTCCCGTGGCCGCCTTCACCTCCTCGGGTGTCTGCACAGGCATCCTGTGGGTCGGGGAGGCAGAGTTGGAGCTTGAGCCTTGAGTAGGGCCTGGAGCGGTATCCGACGTCCCCCTAGGCCCCTCAACGACCACAACCTCGGATGGGTTACTCCCTCCGACCTTGGCCCTCTTTTCCCCTTGGAGGGACTTCATCCCCTCCACCTTTGTCTTCCCCAAAAGCGCCTTGCGGGCCAGCCTATCGAGTCTGGCTTGGGCTGCCAAATCGTCCGGGCCGGCCGACTGAGGCAAGATCGCCACTCCCCTCTCCCCCGTCACCACCACATCCCTCTCCTCGGCCTCGACCTCGACCACTTCCCCCTCGGGCTCCCCCGTCTCAGCAACCCTTTCGACAGCCCCCTCTCCGGCAGCTATCTCTTCCACCCCCACCTCCTCCTCAGCCTCTTCATCTGCCTCCTCCTCCTCATCAGAACGGACCACCTACACAGGCCATACAAGAAAGAAGTTAGAAAAATTGACACAAATTTCTAACACAATTTAGCCAAGTGTAAAAGTGCAAAATTGGAGATATTGAAGCACGAAAGGCGACGTACCCAGGTCCGAGAGGTGCCTAAGGTTGGGCCAGAGGGGTCGGCGTCAGCGACGTCATCTTCCAAACGAAGGGGGCTCCCCGCGGTGGGCTCCCGAGACCTCAAGGGATTTGCCTCTGGCAGAGGCTTCCCGTATTGGTCTATGTAATTACGGGTACCGTCCGGCCCCACCCTGTAGTGGAGGACGGTACCGTCCGGCCGGGTCTCAAAGTGAACCCCGGCCGATGCAGGAGCGGAAGAGACCACCGTGACGCTCTTCGCCTTGCTACTTAGCTTAGGCTTCTGCTTCGGTTTCATGGCCTTTTTAGCCGCAGGCTCCACAGTGGCCTCAGCATCCTCAACGACCTTGGGAGGGAGGGTCGACTCCAGACCCTTCTCCTTCTCCCATCTTTCCCTGGAGTACCCCACGGGACAGAAGGTCCTATGGGGCCATTTGAAGCTGTTCCCCTTGCAGGAGGTGGGGGAGCCACAGATAAGCAGGCGCTCCGCATCGCGTGCCCCTACGTCGGTCCCATCTGGACCCCACCAGTTAAGAGCCACCTCCAACGACTCTATGTTGGGTTCGCCCAATCCCCTCAGCTTTGAGGCCACAGTGAATTTATTCTCCTTGGTGCTCAGCACCCTCCCCGGCCTGGTTGGCAGAACCAGGTCGTCGCGGTGGAGCCAGTGCCCTTCCACCACGACTACATCTTGCGTGTAACCCCGATTCGAATCGGAGTTACCTGTAATCAGCTGATTATGAGACCGGCACCTCAGGTAGGGCTGCCGGCTCTTAGACTGGGAGCTTGGCTCGGTCTGCAAGAATTCGTAGCAGGCCAAGAGCTCTTTAAGCCCCAGTGGCTCCGGGATGTCCGGGCCCAAGGCGACATTTAACGCCTCTATTCCGGCGCAAATCCGGTGCGCTTGCAGAGGCCACTGGCATGGAAGAGTCTGCGTCCAGGCGCAGAGCTCCGCCAGTAGCTCCGGAATAGGGAGGTGGGTACCCCCGTAGAGAAGAGTAGAGAGGGAGAGAGTTACCATATTCTTGGGATCAGACACGATCCCATTCACCTCGTCTGCAGTCGCGCAGGTCCGAAGTCGGAACTCCCCCCCTATGCCGCATAGTTGGCAAAACTCGTCGAGGTCAGCCCCGTGCTGCCTGACCATGATGCTGTTATCGTTCACCGCCACGGATATGGCCGGGTCGATAACCATCTCCCGGAATGGCAAGGCGTTCGCCATTACCTCAAGGCGCTTCGGTTGCGGGGCAACCATCGGGCCTTTTCCAGCACCGTGTTTGATAACCATGATGGTTGGTTGTTTGATGAAATCTGCTAAGTGTGGAGTGTGAGGGAAGAGAGAGAACGGGCTGCTGTGTAAAAATTTTAGTGAGAGAGTGAGAAAGTGAAAATGAGATTTCACTGAGGGTATTTATAGGCCCTCACCAGAAGATGAAAAGACATTTACCAGAAGGTGAAAAGACAGCGGCGGTTCATTACACGAACTCCCACAAATAAATGCTACCACTCAATCGACGCAGTACACGTGTACAGCAAACAGAGGTCAACTGCCAAGTGTCACTCACCAGCCGTTTTAGCATTGATGGCATTGATGGAATCGAAGAGACAGAGGCGGCGCCCCATAAATGCATGATGGGCGTGCTCCACGTGTCAAAAATTCTAGCACACGAGGACACGCGCCGGACTACGTCGAGGCGTGTCCACAGCGTCAAGCACAAGAACGCTATGACCGGAGCCCCCGTAACGACTATAGATCTCTGAAGACCTCGTCCTTAACGACGACTCCGGACAGGGAGCTGTTGGCGAGGGGATGTCGGCACCCCCTCGTCCGGACCGATATCAACCCCACAGCGGGCGATCCGGGCCTCTCAAGCATGGGTGACGCATCGCCCCGGATCTTAGGGAGCCGGACCGTTCCTAGGCCGACCCAGAGAAACTTGCTGAGCACTCTTCCCCAATTAATGCTGCTGCTCCCTTGGGGGACCCTTTATGTGTTTCATCGACGTGACCCAATCACAGGCCAGCCCTGTGGGCCCCGGATGATGAACAGTGTCATTGTCAGAGTCATAAATGACCTGGAGCCGTTGGATCTTTATCAGACAGTGCAATGATCCAAGGGCTAATACGCCTTTGATCAGACTATATATACCCCCACTAATACCAATTAGAAAGGGACACACAAATACAGAGAGGAGAGATAAAGCTAAAACAACCCGGACCACCAGAATATCAACTGTGACATCTGACGCCACAACTCGTAACTGGACCAATCCCTCATCCTTAAATATATTCTTACATTCAGTCTATACCGACACTGACTTGATCGTCGGAGAGGGAAAACCTGGTACCAACCCCGGGCCCCTGTTCGTTTCTTGTGCAGGCTTAGAGAGCACCTCGACGACGAAGCAGATACCACCTACGTCAAAGACCTTGGAAGATCGAAGCCGACGCAAATAAAATATAAGCCGAGCTTGGGAAGAAAATCAGGCTCGCCATAAGAAATCTAGCTTTTGATTTTGTTACTCACACATTTACTATGATTAATTTATTCATACATTTTAATTTTATTCAACATATGCTGTAATATATGTTACAACATTACGTCCCACTTGGTATTCTTTTCCGCGTATGATGTATGATGATATATTTTTTTGAGGAGATATCTTTTCTCGCTTGATTTATTTTTTTGAGGAGATATCTTTTCTCACTTGATATATTTTTTGATGTATGATGATATATGTAGAGATTTTTTAACATATATTTTGTAAGATGCTTGGTGAGATTCATTAATTTAACTTGATATATAAATGATCAAATGGTACTAAGTGATTCGTATGAGTCAAAATATATCTTCTGATATCATTTTTTTTTATACAACATGCTCTTTATTATTGACAATAGCAAGGTTTAATGAGATGCATGAACAAACTTCGTATTTACAAAAAAATACTATCTAAGCATTTTATTCCGAAAAATGTCATTTTTCACTTTCTCATCTAAAACCCACCACAATTTACTTCAACTCTCTCTAGCTATTTTCAACTCACATGGACCTCTCTCCCTCCTCTCTGCCCATGTGTCGTTGATCACTATTGGTGGAGGTCTTACAGGTGCGACAAACCACCGACGAGATCGCTAGAGGTCCAAGCGAAGTGAATACCCATTCGTAAAGCGGATACTTGAAGAAAGTGAAAGTGCAACCTATCTATTAGTGTATACCCTCTATGTCAGTTGGTTAATGGTGAACGTTCGACATACATTAGACATGTGAGATATATCCGGTAAAGTGCATAGTCATTTGTAAAAATGCACCCCATTCTGAAAGTGCATATCTATTCATTCATAATTGTATACCTATTTTCTTAATTTTGCCAGGAAAACTATGGCCAGATCACCAGAGTTCCGATAAAACTCCGAAGAAGTATAGTACTATGTCTGGTGTGGATATGCTATGAGTTTGGATGAATTGAGGTGGGGTGGGGCATATGAGGATAACTTTATAATGATGAGAAAGAAAATGTCATTTTAAAAAAAAATTGAAGTAATTTTTAAAAATAATTTGCTTATGTTCTTTTTGATATCAGATTTATTGACAAAGAATATGCTCATTTGAAGAAGAGTCTATGGTCATTTGAAAGAAATCTTTGTGAATATATTACAGGTCATGTTAAAAACAGTGAAAGTTATTTGAAAACACAGTTTATGGTCATTTGATAAAAGTTTAAGTCATTTTAAAAAAGTATTTAACAATTTAAAAACAGTATGAGTTATTTTAAAATGGTCGTTTGAAAACGGTCTATGGTCATTTGAAAATAGTCTAAGTAATTTTAAATAGTATTTGACAATTTAAAAATAATCCGAATTATTTTAAAATAATGTATGGTGATTCGAAAACAGTTCGTGACCATTTAAACAATTTATGGTCCAAAAAATACTAAACAATTGTCAATACAAGTAGTCTGGGTCATTTAAGTTTACAAAGCAATCTAAATGACATAAACATTAGACAATACCCTAAAATAAACGGTCTATCTAATTATTTCAAAAGATGAGGGTGAGTTTTGTTTTATTTTAATAATTTCAGGTCCAAAATCAATCAATTAATAAGTTTAGGGGTTAATTACACTAAGAACGCATCCAAAACTAGCTGTTTGGGTTTACAAACCCCGACCGCTACCGCTACCGCCACCGGGGGGGGGGGGAGATCATGTCACCGTAGGTCGCACTTCCATCGCCTCGTCGCGTTGCCGATGTAAAATAATGCTCGACTACATATGATCGTTAGATTGTAATCAAAGGGAAAAAACTTTTGGATTTAATTTGTATGGACATCAACTTTGTTGTTAAAAAAGATGGTTAAAAAATAATAGGAAAAAAGGTTGCTTCACATAATCTTCAATGTAGTGATGAACATCGTCTTAATTTTGTTTTTTTGCGTATAAATATGACTTTTAACTTATTTTTATCGATAAGCCTATTTTTATTTATTTTAACTTATAACTGACTTGTAAATATATAAAAAAAAATTGGAAATTTATTTTTGATAATTTTTGGTGAAAAAATTATAAATTCGCAATTTATTAACTTCTCTGCTTTCGAGTCTTTTTAGCTTTTTTGACATAAAAACTAACTTTTTTTAAAGTAAAAATCTAGTAAATCAAAAACTCTTAATTAGCTGTTTTAAGCGTAAAGCTAAAAAAGATAAGAAAAAGAAGTGTTGCCAAACAGGCAGTAACAGCCAAAAATGTTGACTATTCATATAAGCATAAATAAAGAAGTAATTAAATCAAATAAGTTGACACGTGATCGAATAACAGTATTAACGAACTACGCGGGCATCAAGATTTGGGAAGTATCCAAAAAAACGAAAAAAAAAGAAAAATATCGACGGATACATACATATATTAATACATGCATGCATATATATATATATACACATATGTAGAAGAGAATGAAAAAAAGAAAACAAGAATTATATTAGAATAAAATGGCGGCATGGAAGAAGAAGGTGTTAAGGTTTGATGGATCGACGACGTCGTCAAGAGGAGAGAGGAGCAGTATACATAGCAGTATACGAAGAAGAGGAGGAGGAGAGAAAGTTAACATGGATGAACTATCGTCGTCGTTTATAAGAATAGGTTCTTCTTCTTCTTCTGTTCTTATTCAAGATCAGGAGGAGTCTTGTTCTTACAGCCTCTCGGGTGGTATATTACCCTCTCTCGGGGCCCACATTCACCGCAACACCCACCTCCCTCCTTACATTCTCTCGCCTTCCAACCGCCGTTACAGGTCTCATGCATGCATACCTTCATGATACAAATATTTTTACATGCATGCACTGTAGCATAACTTTTTTCCCCCTCGTAATTATGGGGGTGCTGAAATGCAAATATAGATTAAAAAAATTAGGATACATGGTAAAAGATCAGTTTTTCTCGATGTGGGGGTGTTGGAGTTACTTTTAGCGCGTTACCAGTTCCTTCCATGTGCATACATGCATACATTGTATCTTGCTATCTCTTATTTTAATCATGCCCGGATATGCGCTACTATTTTACATCTTATATGCCCTTTCATGTTTCTTTAAACTGTATGTATGCGTCTCAAATTTCACGTGTTTCGGTACTTCTGTTGCTGTATTTTTATTGACATTTTAGTATTTTGCATGTTTCAATAAGGAACTACGGGTTTTTGAAACTGATTTCCTTCTTTTTAGAAATTTATAGGATTGTTCAGATGCAAAATTTTAGAAAACAATTAAGCTCTCTTATTTTGAGCCTGAGAAGAAAAGATTGTTGGATTAGCTAATTCAGCTTAAATCTTGAGTTTTTCAGGGCTGGAAACTCCAAGCTGCATGCTTAGTTTTTTAAGTTGCTATATCAAATGCATTGCAGCATGCAGCAATACAAGCAATAGCCGACTTAAAAGCTGAACCAAACGACCTCTTTTTATGACCAAATATGTATGAGTGCAACAATTTGACATTGGTATCTGCTATATGTGTTAACTAGTAAGGGTTAAACACTTATAATTTAGAGAAAATAATTTTAGCCCGGGGTAATTTGGGTGTTGATATAATAGGCAGAACCCTCCGTAATGACAAAAATGGACAAGAAAGCAGAATTTCCCTGTCTATCTTAAAATTTTAAGTACAACACATTGACCCTCCAATATAAGAAAAGGTATTGCACTTAATCTTATTGTACAATCACCTCTGAGTTAAGAGAATAGTGTCATTACACAAATGATGTAGCCAAGACAAGCCTGCAATTGCAGATGTACCACCAAATTACGTTCGGTCAGAAATTCAAACTGAATATTATGTAAAAGGACAAGTAGTTTCACTGGAAACTATGAAATATGGTATCACATCATGACTCTTCACACTTCACAC